>CAUYUJ010019059.1:227151-289651 GCA_963575745.1 Prorocentrum cordatum
GGCAAGTATGTAGTACAAGGAAAGAGTATGGAGTTTAAGGGGGAAGAAGGAGAGTGAGAAAGAGAGAGTGAAAAAGAGGGAGAGAGAGAGGGAGATAACGAGGGATAGCGAGAGAGGAGAGGGAGGAAGGGAAGGAACAGGAGGAGGGGGAGGCTTGGAAGAAAAAGGGGGGATGAGTGAGCAGGGAGAGGTGGAGGAGTGACGAGAAACGACGAAAGGACGAGGAGGGGGAGTACCAAGGAAGATGCGGGAGGAGGGAGAAGGAGGAGGTGGCAGGAGGAGAGAGGAGGGATAGAGAAGGAGGGAGGGTGGAGGGAGAGAAGGAAACAAGGGCCGGACGCCACGTCGTGCTCCAAGGGCAGCATGTGCATCCTCGCGCTTAGCTGGGACAAGACAACTAACCACAGCCTGCTGACTGATTGCCAAGCCTGGGGTGACGACAACATCCCCCCCAAAGGCCTTACTCTGCGACTGACCTTTCCCATCCACCCGTGCCCCCCTCTCCTCCTTTTGCTCCGCCACAAACTTCGTCGCCTCCACGTCTCCCTCTACCTCGTACTCCTTCCTTGTCCTCATGCTCCCAGTCATCCTCATCTTCCTTCTCCTCCTCCTCCTCCTCCTCCTCCTCCTCCTCTTCCCCGTCCTCGTCCTCATTCACGGTAGCCAACCCCTCACCTTCATCCTGATGAATCGCATTCTTTTCTACCGAATCGTTTTCGTTCTGCTCCTGCTGCCCCTCCTCCGCCTTTCTCCTTCTCCACCTCCTCCCTCTCTTTATCCTCCTCCGCCTCCTCCTCCCCATCCTTCTACTCCGTTCTCCTCCTCCTCCTCCTCCTCCTCCTCCTCCTCCTCTCTCCTCTCTCCTCTCTCCTCTCTCCTCCTCCTCCTCCTCCTCCTCCTCCTCCTCCTCCGTCCTCGAACCTTGTCATGTTCGATCTGCTGCTGCTCCACCTCATGCGCCTTCCTCCTCCTTTCTCCGCCCTATCCTCCGTCCTCCGTCCTCCTCCTCCTCCTGTCCTCTTCCGCCATCCTCCTTCACCCTCTTTCCTTATTAGTGACTCTTCCGTGTCGCACCCCCAGACATGTCGGTAGGGCGGCCCAGGCGTTTCGCCTGAGAATTCCTCACCACCAATGATCATGAACCTTGAAATCTGAAACATATTCACAGATGGAGGGCAGGTGTTTTTCAACATGTGGCTCTCGCTTTAGCACCGCGCGCATCCGTCGTACAAGCTTGCTGATAGTTCAAGGATGGAGGGCGGGCCGTTTTCAAACTGTGGCTCTCTCCTTAGCGCCGTTCGCATTCGATGTAAAGTTCGCAATAGCTTAGCGCCACGCGCATTCGGTATGGCAGTTCGCATCAATTTCAACGACTCCGAATTCAAAGCCTCAGGAATCAGGAATTGTCATCCGGCGCGATTTCTGGTTGTCAGGACGCGACAACGCGACAGCTACTTGGACTCGAGGTGTTGAAGTCGCAGGAATGTGATGTTACGGCAAGATTTTGCCAAGACGCAGCATTCACGTGGATTCGCGGTGATAAAGTCCTAGGCACGGCGTTCTGGTGCGATTCAGGACTCTCAGACGGGGCACTTCCCGCAGTGGCAATAACCTCCTGTATGGACCTATGACGAGGGAACTTCGAGGCAACATTGAATGCAATATCGTTGACGCGTCTTGGGTTTGCACTGGTCGCCATCCTCCTCTTGTTCCTCCTCCTCCGCCGCATCGCTGCCGCCTGGCAGATGGCTGGGCCGTCCCCCCTGCCCCCCCCCCCTGCGCGCGGCCCGGAGAAACGTGCGTCTCGAAGTAGCCAGAGCAAAGGCCCCGCAGCGCGACGCCCTCGCGGCCGTGCGCCGGTCGCCCCGCCCAGCGCGCCCCATCCTCTCTGCGCCCCCCTGGTGGAGAGGGGGGGGGGGTGGAGAGGGGGGGGGGGGGATCGAGAGAGGAGCCCTTTCCTGGCTGGGCCGAGCGGGCCGTGATCTGATCCGCTGGGGGCGGCGCGATGGAGAGAATCAGAAGGTGGTCTGGGGCGGACGTGTCCGGGCAGGAACTGCCAGAGAGGCCGCGGAACGACCCTGGAGCGTTCGGGAGCGCTCTGGGCTATGCGGGGGGGGCAGCGAATGGCGCCTCAAGAGGAGCGGGTGGACGAGTGGGGGGAGGACGCCGAAGAAGAGGAGGGGAGGTGGGGGGAAGTAAACGAGGTAACTGCGCAGCGACAGGGGAGCGGCGCAGGGCCCACTCGGAAAGGGGGGGGGGCGGGGGCGGGCCCAGGGGCGGCCCTCAGATGTAGAATTCGCCGATGTCGTCGGGCGAGGGAAAACGGGGGAAGAGTGGCGAGGAGGGGAGAGGAGGCGGAGGGCGTCTTACGATGTGGGTGCGTGCGCCCTGCAGCCTGCGCAAGAAAAGGAGGAGGACGGAAAGGGGGCGGAGGAGGCAGAGTGCGCTGGCCACAAAAAGGAGGGAGGTCCGAAGAGGTTACGCATGGCAAAATGGGGCGGGGGGTCCATCGAAGGATACCTTCTTGGCACAGAGGAGATCCTCCCTCCGTGCGAACTTCCGGCTCACTGGCGGCCCTCTTCCAAGCAGTCACGCAAGAGAAGCTGGAAGCTGAGGGTATCCAATACCCGCTGCGGGAACACTTAGAGGAACAGAACAAGAGAACTGGAAGGGGGAGGGGGCGTCTTTCGAGGCATAGCGTTCGGGAGGAGGTGGTGGAGGAGTACGAGGAGGAGAAGGAGGAAAAGGAGGAGGAGGAGGAGTATAGGTACCCTGAGAAAGGAAGAGGGCAGGCGGACACGAGCACGAACGAGAAGAGGGCAAATGAATATGTCTTTGCCGCTGTGCTCAGGCCTAGCGCCTCTACCTGTATAGTAATGCGTGTGCTGCACAGAGCGATGCGACCAGGTCTGCTTTCGAGACAGCCGCCGCGCGCGCGCTGGCAGTGGATTTGATTTTGAAGTGTATATGGAATGCCATAGCGATCCTTGAGACCGTGGACGGCAAAGACATCGGGCTGGAGGGGTCTGCTGCATATACTGCGGCAGCGTCCAGCCCCCATGCCGTCAGTGTTGATTGGATGATGGGGGAGGTCAGGGAGCCCGAGGAGCCTCGACGGGGCGGGGCAGGATAGGTAGAACGGGAATGAGTCAGGTGCGTCCGTGCATTCGAACGCGCACTTGTGCTGCTGAAAGATATGCGCCCTAGCCGTGGTAGTCCGACCACTGTTGAAGGTCCCGAATGTAGACCAGCGCCAGCTCGGGCGCATCTGCTTGAGTGTCGGTCAGTGCCTCCCAGCGCTTCCGTAGCTCTCCCTCTCCCATGGGCTCTTGACGGCCCCAGGCAGGGGGGATCTTGGCAGGCGTGACCGTGAAAGTCGACTTGAAGATCATTTCGCGTGGCGTAACTGCATAGATACGTTGGAACATGGCTTGGCGGGGTGGACTCGCGACTTCCACCTTTCTCAGCTCACTGTGGGCGGCGCGGGCGGCAGCAGCATTGTACTGGCTGGAGAAAAGGCGATTCAGCTTTTTGGCGCATGGGAGATCGGTAGTACTGCGCGCTGGCTGCCTGGGAAGACCAGAGATGTTCCCGCGCGCCCGAGGGCGACTCCGCTGCACAGCGCGCATCATGGGCAACAGCTGGAACCAGGGCAGATTGAACGACTGATGGCGGGCTCCAAACTGCCACGGCGATCAGGTCTGTTATGCAACAAGAGTTCGGTGGCGAGCTCATCGCCTTGCCGGGGATAAACTGTCCACGGCCTGCGACGGATGCATCCTTGTCAAAGCGGTGAGCGGCTGCGCTGCCACTCTGCAACTGCTGAAATACATTACCCCGTTGCCACTATTTTTGCCAAGTGATGAGCCCCATGAAGGGCCGGCGAGGCCACGGGCCCGCGAAGGGCGCCCAGGGATTTGGCTTGCCACGCAACCGAGGACCCGCGCCAGGAGGGCCCGTGCGCGGCCAGGGGAGCTTTCGGAGGGCAGTGGCAGCGGGGGGCGCGGCAGGCCACATAGGCACGATAAAACATGTGCGCGGCTGCGCGGGGAGGAGCGCGGGCCCCTTCCGAGGCAGTGAGTAGGGTGGACACATGACTCAGAGTGTCGAACGGGTTCGTTAGCAGGCCAATGACGTCAGCGCATGCATCACGTAAGCCATTAGCCAGGCTCTGCGTGCCGCTCGGGGCCTCCAGACACGCGTCAGCGATGTAGATGATGGGGTCCTTGGCTAGCGCCCATGCCCGCCTTGATGCAGTGCAACTCGGTACCATTCCAGAGCCGAACGCGATCGCGCCGTGGGGCTCGCCGTAGAACTTGAGGTCGCTGGATGGAGCGACGTGCGTAGCCTGGAAGAGGCACAGCGTGCGCAGGAGGGCGGGGATGGCGAAGACATGCTTGGAGACGGCATCGACGGGCAGCCAACCAGCGCGGTGCTTCATGGCGTCGCAGCGGTCGGTGTACCTGTGGATTGTGCTTCCCTTGAGGAGGTCCTGCTGGGTGGTGCGTGCGTGCGCTTTGCCGCAGAGCTCTTGATCAGGGACTTAGCGGTGCCAGCGGGGACTTTGGTGTCCACGCTCATCAGCGAGAGCGGGGGGGTGTCCGCGGAAGCATTGTCAGCGATGACCTCGCCCTGCACATTGCCGTTTACCAGCAGGGGGGCGAATTCGGAGCCGCTCAGAAAGCGAATGTAGCACTGGTCCCAGTAGAGGAAAGAAGGGAGATCTGCATGCCCGTCAAGCGCGGCCACGGGATGGGGGCCAGACGCATTGTGGCAGATTTGCTGGTCCAGTAGCTGACGGCAGAGTGCTGGTCATGGTGGTCTTGAGCTGCAGACTGGGAAGCGACCCGACAACGATGGGGGCTCCATTCGGCATGAACATGTTAATGTAGTCGGCGCCCTTGGCAGCGTCGAGAGGTTTCGCTTTGAAGCTGGGTTGCCAGCGTGCGCGCAGCGCGGCACCGATGATCTCATAGGCGGGGCGCGCCTGCACGGCTTGTTTGGCGGGGAGGTTCATGTGGACGCTGTCAAGCTTCGTGGAGACAAGCAGCGGCGGGGAAAATATGGTGAATGACGAAGCATCAGACATCGACAGGAGGACGGACTGCTCGATGAGCGGCCGGTGCGTCTTGATTCCAAAGATGAAGGATATGATCGCGTGGGTGCTGGCGCGGTCGTCCGAGACCAGCGTAGCGTCGTATGTGCCCTTAGCGCTGATGGTGAGCTCGGCTGAGGTGAGCATGAGAAGGGGGTGCTACTGGCCAGGGCCACCTCGAAACCACTGGGCACTCGAATGGCTCTTTTTAGTTGGCACGGGGCCGAACACGACGACGCGATATTGATGCGCGGCGCGAGGCTCGATGCGGCGATGCGGATGCTCTGCGTGGGGATCAAGACGATCTGGGAGCTCGCGGCAGGGCACAAAGTGATACGCATGGCGACTAGCAGCGCAAGAAACATCAGCAGGAATGGACGGCAGCTCGACCTTGGGCATGGCAGCGACAATCTAATCGGCATGGTTGACATTCATGATGACCATGGGCGTGCCCGCGACGGCGCGCAGGAACACGGGCAGCTCGGTGCACTCAGGGTCGAGCTTGAAGTGAGCGAGGCCGTAGACTTTCAGGAGCGTGATCTTGTGCTTGCGCATCAAGTATCTGGCGGCGGCTAGTTTGTGGAAGTAGCGCCTGCCCTTGTAGGACATGTCAGCGCGCGCGTTCTCTGAAACGATGGCGGTCGGCACCGCAGCGGGGTGGTGCTGCTGGGGGGCGCGGCGAGGGTTATGCGCGGCAGGTGGCTGACTCCGCGTCTGCAGAGAGCGCCTGGAAGGCAGTGGGGATACAGCCTCGGTCGGTGGACTGGCACTGCGGATTGTCGAAGCCTTGCTCGCTCCGCTGGAGGATGGAAGGGGTCTGCCTGGCCTCGGATAATGATATTGGCGACGGGCATGGAGTCGCAGTGGATCTCCCTTGGCGCGAAAAGCTCTCCACCGCTGGCGAGGGCAGCGCTGCTGCAATAGCTGAAGGAGCTTCTTGGCCCGGGCTTCTGTTCTGATCTGCTTGGGGGGCTTGTCAGGGTTGATGTAGATGTCAACTGGCTGGCCTTTTGTGCCAGTCGATCCATTGGCCAGCTGCACGGCGCATTGCGCGCGAGAGGGCCAGGGCGCGGGGTGCTGCGACAGCGCGGTCTCCTTTGCCTTGTACGACGAATCAGCGGGCAGGTTCGCCGTCTCCGGGTAGTTCCACGTGAGCAGACTGGAGGTTGGCATCTGCAATCCAGCCAGGAGGCGCTGGCAACCCGCGACGAAGAGCGTCGGGTCGGGCTGACGGTCCCGCTCGGCAAGGCGATTGAGGTGTGCGATCGGGATCTGTGCTTCGGCGAGGGCACGTGCGTCGCGCACCTGGTCGATCTGTTTCCACATTTGCTGCTGTTCTGACGCTTGGCGGGCTTGTTCTCTGCGAGCGCGAGCGACTTCGACATGGAGTGCATCTTGTCGGCGTTCTGCAGCGGTGACTTGTTGTTGAACGAGAAGGCGGAAACTTTCGCGAGATCCAGCGAGGAGCTAGTCAGCTTGATCTTGAAACCGGGACGCGCTAGTGGCGATTTGTCGAAGCATGAGTTCCCGTAGAGCAACATCGAGATCTTCGGGTATCCCAGGTAGAGGTCCATGTCGTTCTTGATGAGCGGGACGTGGTTCTTGCTGTGATCCAGGAGTCGCGTGTCCAGTGACTGGAGTGGCTGGCACAGCAGCGAGTTGGGAAGCGAAGGTAGGAACCATTCCGATATCGCGGGCGAGTTGTTCGGCGGCTGTGGGCCCCAGCTGCTGCTCGACGCACTTGGCGTTGGCCCGTGGGTCAGCGTCGCCCTGAAAGGAATCATGAATAGCAGGACCACGCGGTGGCTTCTCGATCTCTTCCATGGCCACGGCGGGGGCCTCGGGCGCAGCACTTTCTCCTGATCTGGCTGATCTGCGTGTCGGTGTCGGTGGGTGACGAACAGTGCCCCGTCCTGCTGCTCGGGGTTGCTGCTGTGGAGCACCTGCAGGGCCCTGACAGCTGAATTCTGCGTTGCCACGGTGTTCCAGGAGTTCGCGAGCAGCGCGTGGGCTATCTCTACGGGGTTCTGCCCGTCGATGCTGGCGGTCGCGGTGACGTCGATCGTCGCGGCCAGGATCTCCGCGGCGTTGGTGGCGGCCCTCTCTGCGGCTGCGGGACGTGGGGCCATTGGAGCGGTCGTCGCTGTCCGAGAAAGTGGCGGACATGATGCTGTAGTACTGACAACGGGCATCCGGGTGCTGTTCAACAATTCGCTGCTGGCCATGTACACTGCAGGACCACCACGTACTTGACTGACTCCCGTTGGCTGGCTCGGAGCAGCACGCGATGGTTCCATATGAATGCGCGACAGTGAGCGCGACGCGGGTATATGGAAACCCGGCAGCGGGCTCGAGACGGACTGGGTGCCCTGCACGAGACGCGCAGCGATATGCAAGGCGGCCTGCAACGCCGGGAAGGAACGCAGGAATGGACGGCAGGTCGCCCCTCGGCGCAGCTGCAAGACAGTTGAGACTGGCCGCGGACTGGCGGCATCCACGCTGCGCTCGCGATGGCGCGCCATCTTGAGCCAAACTGGCCACGGAAAGAGGCGGTGGCGGTTTCTGGCCACGAAGGCGAGTTCATCCTCAGAACAGGCCGCCGTCCGAGGACTCCGATCCGATGTCGGAGTCCTCAGCGGCCCTCGACCGCCCGAGCTCCTTCACTCGCGACAGTTCGGACTCCCAAACCCCAAAGGCCGCGAGGGCATATGCTTGCGAAGGCAGCTGAGCAACATAAACTCCCCCCTTCGGGCCCACAGACGGCCCGGCGGCCTCGCGTGGACGGCCCCAGGTCTCCAGCTCAGCCCCTTCACTGGAACTCAACACACGATGGGGCCCTGGGCCGCAGGGACCGGGTGGAGGGGCGGTAGCGCGGATGAAACCCGTTCCTAATACGGACAAGCAGGGACTTCACCCCTGGGCGCGGTGGCTTGCGCTTGCAGCGCTCGAGCAGCACCTGCCTCGACGGCCCCCCCGAGGTGTAGCCCCCGCGCGTGAATCCAGAGGTAACCGAACAGCTTTCGGCTGCTTGCTCGGCCCCGCGCTTCAGCAGCGCGCGCCCCTTGATATATGAAGCAAGCTGGGCTTCTTCGGCCCAGGTCGTGCTCATTCCTCCGTCCCCCAGCTCAGCGACGGACGACGACTCGGCCTCCTCCTCCTCCTCCTCATCCCCCTCCTCCTCATCGCATTGAAACGGCGCGGGAGGCTGCTCCTCGACGGGCGCTTGGCCCCCCAGCCCCGCCGAGTCTTGACGCGAGCCAGCCTCCGACAACAGGACTTCGAGCCTTCCAGCCCACCGCCCCTGCTCCGCCGCCAACGCCTTAAACCCGCGAAAGAGGCAATCATCCTCTTCTGTGACTCCACGCAGCATGGCGCCGCGCTTCGCGTGAAGATCGGCAGCCTGATTCGCCCGCCCCCCCCCCCACTCGCTCGCGCGGCCCGAAGCAACACTGGCACTTGTCGCATGCGCGGGTGTCTTGCGCGCCGTGAAGTCAGCATCGCTGAACGCGGCCCAGAACGGGCTCCACGCGTGCGCCCTGGGGCTGTCCGACTCCGCGCCTGAGCCTGGACCTCCGAGCAGCGCGTCTATGGTCGCTTTGCAATCCAGGAAAATCTCAAACGGCCCTTGACCTATCTGCGTAAGCATAGCAATGGCGCAGTCCTCGCCGTCCTTGGCCGTCCGCCGGGGCCCGAAACTCCCGGGGGCAGGGCCGAAGGCTGCATGCAGGAGGTTGCCAAAGTGGTCCACCTGCACTAGCGCCCGCCCAGCCCTAGAGACCCCTGGCAAGGGCGGCCACATGGCGGACCCATCGCTGAAAACGCACTCTGAGAGCCTTCCGCTCGGAGGCCTGTTCGCCCAGCATATGCTCTCGAGAGGCTCTACATCGGGGATGGGCGCAAGGGGGCCGGGCAAAACACATCTCGCAAAACGCCCCCCCCCCCCGCCTCCCCGACCGCCAAAGCACGCTTCGCTCTCTGAGCAAACCAGGGCGAGACTCCATCTCTCCTGACGCTCTCGTGCACATCGCATGCATAATGCCTATGCCACAACGTCCCCCTGCTCCCCTTACAGGCTTGGCAAATGTCCGACGCATGCAACCCGTGCCCGTGCACGCGTGCCTGCGGCCAGTGAGCGTTGCACACCAGCGCTCTTAGTGCTCTCTGATGGTGACCTGCCCACTCTCTCGCCCTCGATCGGAGAAGTGGTTTCAGGCCCTCCCAAAATGCTGGAAATACGCTGTCTGGCACCAAAGGGCCCTTGCTCCCAAGTCGGCCAGAACTCTCTAAGGCTTGCCGATTAGGAGCCCTGACCGCTCCTTCATGCACAAGCGTGCGCTTCGCATGGTGATACCTGAAGAAGATTCCACACAGTCCCTAGATCGTCGCGCAGCCTGCTGCTCGCCCGAGGCTCCCAGCCTATGGCCTATGCGTAGCAGAGAAAGATAAGCGACGTCCGCAGGCGACGAGGCCACCCTCCACGAGTGCTTGCGGGCTCACAGCTTTTCCCGAACAGCGTCCATCGTCTCCCCAAGGACAAACGCAGACGGAAAGCTCTCCCACACCGCAGTGGCCCGTTGGAAGGCCACATGCCCTGTGTAGGTGACCAGAGGGTCCGCTAGGAGCCCCAACCTGTAGGAGTGAATCCTGAGACCGAGGCTCGAACCATGGGCAATCGACCAACGCTTTTGGCAGCCGAGATGCGAAGCCCATGCATGGCCGAGGGAGGAATCCCAGAAACACTGCTTCCCCACAGGGCCACAGCTGTGGCCCCAACCCTTTGGATGAGGCCCCCTTCGGCCCCAACATCTTTGAGGATCTGGAGCCTGTGAGACCTAGACTTGGCGGCAACAAATCTGCTCCTAGCGATGCCTACACGCGTACACGATCCCAAAGTGGCGGCCGTGCCCAGGTTCCGAGCTGAGTCCACTCTCGACGAGACAGGCACACGCCAGGTCCCTTGGAGGAGCCGATCGACTTTTTTGCTGCAGAGATATGTAGTCTTGCTCACCGCGACAGGAAGCCGAAGACGCTCGAACTCGTCGAGGACCGACTCTACCCCTTGTCCAAGTACTCTAGCAACCTGTTCCCGAGCACCACAGACCTGCAACGCGACGTCATCCACCACACTCCTTACATACAGCTGTGGCCTTCCTACCTTGGCCTTGAGGAGAGGGCCGAGGAGAAGCAGTTTCGCGAGGCACGTCGCCCCACTGCATCCTGGAATGACCGTGCCATTCGCCCAAACCTTGCGGGAGACCGCGCCTCCACACAAGAGCGTGCGCGGACACACATAACTTGTGCAGAGACTACGCAGCAGACGAATGGGGAACGAGAAGTGCAGTGCCGCCTCATGCAAATGCTCGTGCCCATGCTACGGAAGGAAGGGGAGGAGGAGGAGGATGAGGAGGAGGAGGAGGAGGAGGAGGAGGAGGAGGAGGAGGAGGAGGAGAAAAAGGAAGAGGAGGCAGAGACACGAAGGCGTCGGAGCTCAACGAGCAAGAGGACGACGACCAGAAGGATGATCGACGTAGGAGGGAAAAACACCGATAACGCTACTCCCCAGACATTTCCTGGGGCGCGGTCTGACCGGGACTTCAAGGCGAACCTTGCCGTGGCGACGGGAAGAAGGTGGCGGTGGCGGCATGAGGGGAAACGTGAGGGGGGGCTGGCTCAAGGAGGGAAACATCGACCTGAACTCGGCGATAAATCGTCGACAGATCGACCATGGGGCCCCCTGATCACGAATCCGAACGGTCCAGGGTGGGGTGGGGCCCCTATCGGCGATGGATGGGCGATTGGGTGCTCGATGCGCCCCCCCCCCCCGAGCCTGTCTGGCCCCGCCCCCCCCTACTGCTGCCCCTGAAGGAGCCCAGAAGCCCTTGTCCTTCCCTGACGCACGGGACAAAAGCGCGGTCCCATGCCAGGGACGCACACTGTTTACGTCAGCGGCGAGGCGGCGAGATCCGCACCAGCGTAACAGCTAGGTAGTGGCGCTAACAAACGAAGTGTCCGGAGTGCAAGGAGAGAGGGGGGGGGAGGCCGCGACGAATGAGGGACGCTCCGACGGCGAAGAATTCGACGATGAGCAACCGGCGGGCAGCAGCAGCAGCAGCCAGGCGCGCAGGGCCAAGTGCCGGGGACGCACACCAACCCAGGTCGGCGCAAGTCCGGACCAGCCAGGCCCTGATACGAAGCCAGGCAAGCCGGCCGCGCAGCCGCTCCCAGACCCGGGCCAGCTGGAGGGCACACAGGGGCCGACGGGCCGGCATGGCTCCCAACCTGGGCCAGCAAGGTGAGCCCCGACCGTGGGCGTTTGGGGGGCGGGGGCGAGGCCACATCCGCCCAGAATCGGTCCCCAGACCCCTCCTGGGGTCCACCTGGTGAAACTGTTCCCCACGGATCCAGTTCTGACGGCCCCTGGACCGACAGCGGCACCCCGGAGGCTGAACACGGCAAGAAACCTTCCCGAACCGGGATGCTGGAGCCTGCCCCCGCCGCGCGAGAGCTGGGCCACCTCAGAACCCCCCATGCTGGCCCCAACCCCTGGCGGTGCCCCTCTCCTCTCCTGGCGGGCGGGGCTGGCGCGCGCCCCTGGGGGGGGGGGGACGCGCCCCCCTGCGGGCCTGCAGCGTTGCCGACGTCGCGTCCATGGCCCCGCGGCGGGGGCGCGCCTCCCCCCGCTCGCCCACGCGGCGGCAGGCGCGCGGCCCTCCTCGGAGCGGGCGGCCGACGCACCCGTCAGCGCGCAGCTGCCGGCCAGCGGCCGACTGCGAGGGGCGGCGCCGAGGGTGCGAATCGCCCTCGGGTCCTGGCGCCTCACTGTGTCCAGGCCGAGCGCTTTTACGCCACGGGAAAATTTACGCTGACTCCCTCCGACGAATGCTGCATGTAGCTTCAGGGAGGGCGACGGTGTATAAGGTCGCTGGCTCTCAGTGATTTATACACCGCCACCCTCCCCTGGGGTCCAGGAGCAGTCCATCGGAGGGTGTCTGTGTGTATAATTCCGTGGCCGGATTTTCCCCAAATTTCGGGCCGTTGGATTTTCCCTCACAGGTCGATCTGGGCCGGAGGATACCGCAGAAAGATGGGGTCCGGGGCTCTGGTCGTGATTCACTGCGGCGTTTCAATGTTCCGCGCCGTCGGATCTGAGGGAGGAGACCGCACGAGCGACGGCAAGAACGGGGTCTCACCCAAGTCACCTGCAATCGTATAGGGAACAAAACCCACCCCCAGAATAACCACCCCGACAAGCGAAGCCGATTAGAAGAGGCACCCAAAGGAAGGAAGGAATCGAAAAGGGTAGGGTTGTCCAGTAAACGCCCAGGGCCGTTTAGCAAACGCCAATTATCGGGTCCGGGTGATTTCTCTTCCCTTGAATTCACGCATCGCGCCCAGCGATGCGCGACGGGCGATACTGTTCGCACCCTCGCGCCGCACCCTTAGAAAGGGCAGCCGCTCTGTCCCAGACTGCGAGGCGCGAAGAGCGATTATATGAACGCTCCCGCGGGTGACCTAGCTTCACGCACGACGGCATAGCAGCCTCACGCCGCGGCGTACGCGGGCCGCCAGCGTGGCACACCGCGTGAAGAAGGCGCTCACGTGCGATCTCACGCGGGGGACTCACGCGCCAATGTCCGCGCAATCGACCCCGCCTTCTTCCGTCGCTCACATGTGATCTGAGCCCTGCCTCTGCAGGTCAGAGTTCTGAAACGCTGGCCGGGGGTCAGAATCAGATGGATGTTTGGAGCCAGGTGAACCCCAGCGGTGGGGTCTGACACCACAGCGTCGATTAGAGCCGTAGGGGTCGGGTTTGCAAGTGGTCGCGGGCCGATGGCGAATCGGGCTGACAGTGCGCGACGGCCGACGGACCCCGCGGCGGATCTGCGGGGTAAGGCTACCCTCGACGAGTGTTATCGTCCTGGCCAACGCTCGGCGGGGAACCCCGCGACAAGGTCGCCTCGAGAATCGAGAAGGGTCCGTGTACGCGATTTGGGGCAGCTCGGACCAAATCCTGAAGCGATTACTTGTGAAAGTGTGTGGGTGGGGTCGAGCCGGAGACAGCACTGGCACGGGTCCCGATGGGCTGGTCCTACTTACGCAGGCCTGGCACAACATATTTATGGGGATGGGCCGCAAGGGGGGAGGGAAGAGAAGGAGAGGGGACGAAGAGGAGGAGGAGGACTGCGTAGAATGGGAGACCGCCAGTTGGGATCGTCAGGGAAGGGCCGCAAGGGGGGAGGGAGGAGAAGGAGAGGGGGACGAAGAGGAGGAGGAGGAGGAGGACCGCGTAGAATGGGAGACCGCCACTTGGGATCGTCAGGGAAGGGCAGCCCGGCTGGGTGCATGAACCCGAGTGCCCACTGGCGGGCAGCAAGGCTGGGCTGGACCGACCACCCCTGGGGATTCTCCTCGTGGGCCGCTCCAGAAGACCTGGAGCAGGGGCCGACCGTCCCGGCATTCCTATAGGCCTACCACGACATGTTCTCAGGACCCAGACATGTTCTAATGACAAAAACAAGGTGCTTAGAACATACATCCCATGTGTTAAAACGAGACAGTCCCAGCCAGAAGCGTTCTGAGAACATGTCGGGCAGACCACAAAAGGTCCTTATAACATTCTGTGGTAGGCCTATATAGGCGAGCGGGGACGCTTCACCACGGCTTGGAGCCCTGGACCTGCACTGCGCATGCCGACGTCTCCCTGGAACGCACCTCCTGCATCCGCCGGCTTCCGCCTCGGTGCGCGCAGAGCCGCCCCCGCTTCGCTTCCGCTGGCCTCGCGCCGACCCCGTCTGCTGGCGCCCACCGAGGTCGAGATGCTGGCTCCGCCTGGTTCCCCCTCCTCCTTCGGGTGACCCGAAAGGGGGTCCAGCTGAAAGGGGGTGGTGCAATAGATTTGGGGCAACTGCATTGCAACATGTGCTGCGGCGGGGAATTGTATTGCATCGTGTTGCAAGCAATGTCTTGCACGCGGGGGTCCAGGAATACATATGCGCCCCGGAGATGTACTGCACGCCCCAGAGGTACTGCCACCCCACACAGCTGTTGCACCAGACCTCTTGCACCACCCCCTTGCCGCTGGACCCCCCTTTTGGGTCAACCCGACCTCCGCCGCTCAGATCTCTTGCTCCCCGGGGGCCGGCTCTGCACCCCGAGCCCTTCTCCAAAGGCTCCCAGCTCCGCGCTTCGCGCTGCGCGAAGCGCGAAGTGCGAATGACTTCGCGCTCTCGCGCCGCCTCCCAGGAGAGAAGAGGAGGAAGAGGAATCGGAGCCGAACCGCGAAGTGCGAATAACTTCGCGCCCTCGAGGGCGCCCTTGTTCTCTGACGGTCCCGGGCCCGGGATGCGGGCGGCCCGCAGAGGCCGACGCCCTCCAGACACCGGCCGCCACGGCGTCCTTCTGCGGCGCCTCGGCTCCGGGCCCCTCGGGGGCGGGGCCCTCTCCGGAGCGCCCCTCGCGTCGAGGCTCCGGAGCTGCCCGACCTGGCACGGAGGAAGCGGGTCCTGAAGGACACGGGCCCTGGAGCCCGAGGCATGAATCGTCGTATCCCTTCCTCACGCGTTCCCACACGTGCAATGGGCACCGGATTCACGTGCAGCTGTCTGGGGCCGCCCTGGGAAAAATTCCATGGCGCCCCAGCCAGCGGAACGCGAGGAAAAGGGGAGGGGGGGGAAGCAACAAGCAGCCCCTGCAGGACCAAATCTCGACCCTGAACCGCTTCTTGACGGCCCCAGGGGCCCGAGGAGGGCCCCCGCACCCCGACAGCGGCGAAGATCTCAGGACCCGCATCTGCAGACCCCCGACGCCGTGACTTTCCCACAAGTGGCCCCTTGCAAAGGTACCTCTGCATGGGCCCTTGCTGAGGTACCAGCGGCCCCGGGGGAAGGCTCCTGGACGTCTAGGAGCCTTCCCCCCGGACCGCCGTTTCAGCCCGCGCTGTTCTTGGACGCCCAGGGCCCCCGGGCCCAGAAACGGCCAAAGCCCTCCCGCCGTGACTCTCACCACGACGCGAGCAGGCCTGGGCTGCAAGCCCGGACTTGCTCGCGTCGTGGTAGAACTCCCGACGCGAGGTCGCGCGGCCATCGGTCGCCGGGCATCGATCGCCGTGCAGCAAATTTCGGCTACACGCGAGAGTGACCCCGGGTACGAGTGACCTTCGGTGCGCGGACTTCTGGGGGGCCGCTCGGGGACCGAAACGAGCGCGCAAGAGACAATACTATCGTATCGTGTTCGGCGATCGGGGGACCCCAGCGTGCCCGCACCAACAGGTCACTCCAGCGAAGGGTCACTCTCACATCTGGTCGATCCTCCTCCTCCTCCTCCTCCTCCTCCTCCTCCTCCTCTGCGCCTCCTCCGCCTCCTCCGCCTCCTCCGCCTCCTCCTCCTCCTCCGCCTCCTCCTCCTCCTCCTCCTCCGCTGCTGCACGGCGACAGAGGACCGAGAGACCGGGCCAGCCGCCGGCCGGCCACCCAGCTGCGAGGGCCGCTCGCCTGGCCCGCGCCGCGCCCCGCGGCCCGCTGCGCGTCGCGCGGGCTTGGGCCATACAGGAGGAGGAGGAGGAGGGGGAGGAGGAGGACGAGGAGGAGGAGGAGGAGGAGGGGGAGGAGGAGGGAGGGGGAGGAGGAGGAGGAGGAAGGAAGAGGAGGAGGGGGAGGAGGAGGAGGAAGAGGAGGAGGAGGAGGAGGAGGAGGAGGAGGCCTTCCCTTTCGCTCCTTCCCCCCTCCCGCTCCCGCTCCTGCCTGTCCAAGCAGCGGTCCGTGTAGGACGAACGCATGGCTGCCTGGGTGCCCACGGCACTACCAAGATTGCCCCCCCGAGTTCTAGATTGGCACGGTCTTCGAGCTGATCGGGAGTAGCGTAGCGTAGCTGACGATGTGAGGGCATCTTCGGCCTTGGTGCCCTCACGGGGTCCCGGGACCTTTGAAAAACGACCCCCGGGCAGAAAAACGGGCCCCGAGGGAAGAGTCCAGAGGGAACGGGTCTAGAGGCTAGACCTCTGTGGGCCCACTGTGAATGAGCATGGCGTCGGGGATTTAGAGGCTAGACCTCTGACGGTCCCCGCCTGTGGAACCCCCGCTCCTTTTGATCGAGGATTCTCTCGTGCCCAGGCAGCGGGGAGGTTCTAGTCACTCTAGATGCCCCTCTCAAGTCTCCCTCCCCCCTCCCCCTGGTGAGGACCATCATAGGCCTTAACAGTGAGGACCGCCATGAGGCCTCACACCCTTCACAGCTTCCATCATAGGGGCTGCGGGGGTCGAACCAAATTCCCACGAACCCCTACACTATACATGCTGTGCTGGGGATGGCGATCCGCCTTCCCATCCCACCATCATAAGGATATACGAAGTCCGTGATGACGGGACGGGGTGGGCACGAGCGGGCACCATAGCCTCATCATTGACGTCTCAGTGGCACTCATTTCATGCGTCTCAACATGCTCTCCTCCAACACCAGGAAGACACACTTGCATCTGCCGCTGCTACCACTGCCGCGACACCAGTCGATCACGACCTCTGTGTTGCGCGACCTGCCCACGCTGTCGCCACAGACGCTCCCTGGGGTCTCCGTCCCACAACGTCGGTCTGGAGCGCAAAGAGGCTCGTCGCCTTCGAGGCGGCCATTGCAAGGGGTCCGAGCTAGTTTGGTCCCGAGAAAATCGTTCAAGCGGGGGGGGATGAAGCCAAACCCAACGGGTCCCCGCCTCCTCCGGGTGTCAAACTTATGCAGTTTCTCACGGCGGATCCGGAAACGGCCCCAGGCGACCAAGAAAGAAAATAACCATGTCGAGCCCAGCACCTCGAACCTCCCCCCCCTTCCTCCTGGCCGGAGCCAGCGCCGGGCCGCCTCTGACCCCCAGCTGGCCCCGATCGTCGCGGCCACTGCGCGGTCCGCGCCTGCACCAGGTCGAAGAAGGAAGAGGAAACGGCCGCTGGGGGAGGAAGAACTCTCGCCGCGCTAAGCAATGCCCACCCTCACCTGGGAAACCTCGGCACCGCTGGGCATTCTACCCCCGCTGGGTGAGGATGGGCATCGTCTCGCTCGGGCTTCGGAGCCCCCATCCCCACCCAGAGGGGGTACGCTGGGAGAGCCAACTTACCCTGCCCTGGTGGGGGTGGGGATGGTTCCGACGATGATAAAAAAAAAAAACGCCATCCAGGGCGGCGCTGTCGGCCTCGGGCAGGCGGGCGGAATCGTGAGGGCGTCGCCGCAAACGTTCCCCGGGGCCTCCTTCCCGCTTGCACAAGAGGGCGCGGAGGCTGCTGGATGAACAAAAAAACTGCTCAAGCAGAAGCTTGCGAAGGTCCGCGCGAAGTCCTTGGATCGACGCTGGACCCCTCTCCCTGGCGCGCGGAGCGCGCCAGGGAGCGCCGCTGGAGGCGCCGCCAAAGGGTCCCCAGCGCCGATCCGAGAAATCCGTGCGGAGCTTCGACAAGTTGTGTTTATGCTGTGTTGTTCTTGTTCGGGCTGCGGTGGCGCGCCTACGGCCATGGCAGAGGCCGCGGCGACCCAGAGCACCTTCCGCTGCGCCTCCTGCGGGGCGCATCGCAGCATCGAGCTCGCGGGGGGTGGGTGGAGGTTTTGTCTCAGCCCCCTCGAACATGACGTTTTGCACCGATTTGCCCGTGGAATAGCAGGATGGAATCTGATTAGAAATGGATACGCCTCTACTGAAATCTTTTTAGAGATGGGCCCACCCCGAATGACATTATTTTACAAATGCATCCACCTCTGATAGAATCTTAAAACGCATTGATCGACCCCGAATAGAACCGCATTACAAATGGATCCACTTCTCATAAAATCGCATTACAAATGGATCCACCTCAAAGAGATCCTACTACATATGGATCCACCTTCCATAGAATCCGATCAGGAATTGATCCCCCCCTAATAGAATCCCACTACAGAAGGAGCCACCTCTAATTTAATCCTATGACATCTGGATTAGGGATGGGTCCACCTACCTCTGATGGCGTCCTACAATACATGGATCCACATATGGTAGACTTCTATTACATATGGATCCACCTCTAATAGGATCCTGTAACAAACGGGTCCACCCCAAATTCAATCTTACCACATATGGATCCACCTCTAGTAGAATCCTAATACAGACGGGTCCCCCCCAATAGAAACCCAATGGAATCCGACTACAGCTGTATCCACAACTAATGGAATCCTATGAGAGATGGGCCCACCTCAAATGAACACCTATCACAGATGGGTCCACTTCATATGGAATTCTAACAGAGATGGGTCCACCTCTAATAGAATCCTGCTACACATGGATCCACCTCTACTAGAATCCTACAATAGATGGGTCCACCCCTAGTGGAATACTATTAGAGACGGGTCCACGCCTAACAGAATCCTATTAGAGATGGATCCACCTCAATCGGAACTCTATTGCATATAGACCCACCTCTAATAAAATTACTTGCGGGATGGATCCGCTTCTACGAGAATCGTTTTAGGGATGGGTCCACCTCTAATGGAATCCGATTAGAGATGGATTCACCTGTAATGGAATCCTATCTGGGATGGATCCACCTCTAGTGGAGCCATATTAGCGATGGGTCCACCTCTGAGAAAATCTCATTACAGATGGATCCACATCTCGTAGAATCCGATGAGAGATGGGTCCACCTCTCATAGAAGCCGAGTAGCGATAGACCCACCATGTACATCCCCTGCCTACAGAAGGTTTTCTTTTGTGGCGGATTACACATTGATTCCTTTTGTGGCAAAGTAAAAATTGTTTCCCGTTGTGTTGGGTTGCACATCGATTCCTTTTGTGGCGGATTACAAATTGATTTTGTTTGTGGCGGATTACACATTGATTCCATTTGTGGCGGATTTCAAATCGAAACCAATTGCCCTAGCCAGCCCAACCAGCCAGCCCAACCAACCAGCCACCCAAACAACTCAACCGGCTCAACCAGCCCAACCAGCCACCCCGCAACCCCAGCCAACCCGCCACCCCGCCAACCCGCCTCCCCCCGCCGCCTGCCCTCCGTCACCGTCGAGAGGGGGGAGAAGTGTTTCTTACAAGCGAAAACAAAAAAAAATCACACTCCCGGGGTCCGGCGGGTCAGCGGGGGGAGGGGAAATCGCACCGTACTATGGGGGAGCGGGATTCGCGCCCGAGGTGCCCAAAGACGATTTGGGGCCTCAAGTACGACACTGTCGTCATTTTATTACCTTCACCGCGCTCCCCTTCTCAACGGAGAGGCTCCCATCCGTGAAACTGTCGTCATTTTTCAGCTCCCGCGAGAGGCTTCTTAGAGGCCCCCAGAGGCTCCAGGAGGGCCCATGGCGTCCTCGGGAGTGCCTAGGAGATCTCCGGAGGGCCCCAGGAGGACCCATTCTGCACCGCGCCCTCATTCTCAACGGAAAGGCCCCATGCGTGAAATTGTTTTCATCATTCCGCCCCCGCGAGAGGGTTCTGAGAGGGCCCACGGAGGCTCCAGGAGAGCCCATGGCGGCCCCGGGAGGGCCCACGAAATCTCAAGAGCCACCCGGGGGACCCATTTTGAATTACACTCAGGGAGCTCCAGAGGGCCCAGGAGGCTCCAAGAGGCCCCAAGAGGCCCCGAAGAGCCCAAACAGGCCACAGGAACCCCAGCACGCTCAAGGAGAGCCCACGCGACACCAAGAGGCTCCAGGACGGTCGTCATTCCCTCTCCTCCTCCTGCTCGTCGTCGTCATCCTTCTCCTCATCCGTCCTGCTTTTAATCCTTCCTCCCCCTCTTCCTCCTCCTTCTCCTCCTCTTTCTTCTCCTCCTCCGCCTCCTCCTCTTCCTCCTCCTCCGCCTCTTCCTCCTCCTCCTTCTCCTCCTACCTCATCCGTAGCCTCGATGGCTCCGATAGCGCCGTGCGCGAGATCCGCCTCCTCCCCATCCGTCCTCCTCCCTCCTCCTTCCCTCCTCCCTCCTCCCTCCTCCCCTCCTCTCGGGAGCGTCACAAAGAGGCCCTCCGAGGATAATTTCACGTCAACAAGGGCGCCGACACGATGAACAGACACCACGTCGGGGCTCTGGGAAAGGAGTCGAAGACGAAACCTCTAATAACGTAATCTTCGATATTCGGGGCAATTTTCTGACCACCTGCGAGCCTGGCGCAAGCACGCGAGTGGAGGAGGAGACACCACGACGCTCCACGGAGTAAACTGCACCCAGTATGTTTCTACCTCCGCGAGGGGCGTTACAGGGTAGACTCTTTTTGTGGCGAATTACAAAGTGATTCCTTTAGTAGCGAATTACAAATTAATCTTGTTTGTGGCGGATTGCAAGTTGATTCCTTTTGTGGCGGATTACAAATGGAATTCCTCTGTGGCGGATTACAAATTGATTCCTTTTGTGGCGGATTACAAATTAATCCTTCTTGTGGCGGATTACACATGGATTCCTTTTGTGGCGGATTACAAATTGATTCCTTGTGTGGCGGATTACAGATATATTCCTTCTGTGGTGGGCTACAAATTGATTCCTTTGTGGCGGATTACATGTTGATTCCTCTTGTGGCGGATTACACATTGATTCCTCTTGTGGCGGATTACAATAGGAATCCTTTGGTGGCGAATTACAAATTTATTACTTTTGTGGCAAGCCCAGCTAGTAGCGACCCAGGTCCCAAAAGAAACAAGAACAATCAATCCTTGAAAATTGTGAAAGTTATGCGACTGTCCATCGTTATTGAGGTTCGGGACCAAACACATATAAAAACACAGCATCTCCTACCCCCTGGGAGCCCAACCAAAATAAAACACAGCATTTTCATACAGCAGGTCTCCAACATGCTGTGCAACAAC
Organism: Prorocentrum cordatum; assembly: GCA_963575745.1. NCBI lineage: Eukaryota > Dinophyceae > Prorocentrales > Prorocentraceae > Prorocentrum > Prorocentrum cordatum. The sequence continues at coordinate 248,058 of CAUYUJ010019059.1, forward strand.
GATTGACAGTCGTATAATTTCACGAATTTCCAATGATCTATTGTTCCCTACCTAGGCTCTGCCTAGAAGGGTTCTTACTCTCTTAGCTTAAAGGGGCCGGGCAGTGCAAAGCGCCCCGGGCGGTTCCCCCAGTCCCCGCCCCGCGGTTCCCCCAGTTGCGCCCCCTGGGTTCGCCCAGCTTAGCTTAGTTTTCGCTTAGCTTTAGCTTAGCTTTAGCTTAGCTTCAGCTTAGCTTGAACTTAGCTTTAGCTTAGCTTTAGCTTAGCTTCAGCTTAGCTCTAGCTTAGCTCTAGCTTAGCTTCAGATTAGCTTCAGCTTAGCTTTAGCTCAGCTCTAGCTTAGCTTTAGCTTAGCTCTAGCTTAGCTTCAGCTTAGCTTTAGCTTCGCTTCAGCTTAGCTATAGCTTAGCGTTAGCTTAGCTTCAGCTTAGCTCTAGCTGAGCTTTAGCTTAGCTCCAGCTTAGCTTTAGCTTAGCTTTAGCTTAGCTTTAGCGTAGCTTCAGCTTAGCTTTAGCTTAGCTTTAGCTTAGCTTTTGCTTTGCGCTAGCTTCAGCTTAGCTTCAGCGTAGCTTTAGCTTAGCTCTAGCTTAGCGTCAGCTAAGCTTCAGCTTAGCTTTAGCTTAGCGCTAGCTTAGCTTCAACATAGTTTTAGCTTAGCTTCAGCTTAGCTTCAGCTTAGCTTTAGCTTAGCTTCAGCTTAGCTCTAGCTTAGCTTTAGCTTAGCTCTAGCTTAGCGTTAGCTTAGTTTTAGCTTAGCTTTAGCTTAGCTTTAGCTTAGCTTTATCTTAGCTTTAGCTTAGCGTTAGCTTAGCTTTAACTTAGCTTTAGCTTAGCTTTAGCTTAGCTTTAGCTTAGCTTGAGCTTAGCTTTAGCTTAGCTTTTCTGTTGCTACTAATGCTGCTTTCCTAGAGGCTCCAACTCCTAGGTAGGGTCGCGGATAATTCTTTATTTTGATTTTTTTCTTCTGGGACCTGGGTCACTACCAGCTGGGCTTGCCACGACAGTAATCAATTTGTAATTCGCCACCAAAAGATTCCTTATGCAATCCCCCACGAAAGGAATCAATTTGAAATCCGCCACAAAGGGAATCAATGTGTAGCTCACCACAAAAGGAATCAACTTGTAATCCGCCACAAAAGGAATCGATATGTAATCCGCCACAAAAGGAATCGATATGTAATCCGCCACTAAAGAAATCAATGTGTAATCCGCCACAAAAGGAATCAAATTGTAATCCGCCACACGAGGAATCAATTTGTAATCCGCCACAAAAAGAATAAACTTGTAATCCGCCACAAAAGGAATCAAATTGTAATCCGCCGCAGATGGAATCAACTTGTAATCCGCAAAAAACTTATCTGATAATCTCCAAAACCCGTCCGCGAGCCTTGTTCCAGGGGGCGGAGACAAAACCCTCACGGGGGGGGGACGGGGGAAAAGTCTCGAGCAGGACATTGGCTAATTCATTTTCCCAACGTACTGTCCATCAAATCTGTCTAAAACGTATAACTTTCCGTGGAGATACGAGCATACTTTGTCAAGTTTGGTTACAATGGCAAGATTCGGGTAAGCAAACTCTGTAGTCGATGTCCTACTCGAAGCTTGTCCCGCGCTCCGCAAACGCCTGAGCACCCCTCGCCTGAGGAGGCCCATAAAGTGGCCGGGCGACGCGGCCATGAAGTGAAGGCGAGGAGCGAGAGGGAACGAGGAGCACAAGGCGAGCCCGCTCGGGAGCATAGGGGTGCGCGCGGAGGCGCGCGCGCGAGGTCAGAGACGACGACGGCAGGGACGACTAGCCCTAGGTGGAACAATACCCAGTCATGCTCGCGTCCTGAAACCAGAAAACAGAACGCACGTTTTTGGTGTCATTTGGTGCTTCTGGGCGCCCTCGTCAGCCCCTGGGACCGTCAAACAACGACCTGGGATGAAAAACCGGGCCCGGGGAAAAGGTCGGGACTTCTGGGGGCCCCGGGAAGATATCCAAGCGTCACAGGTCTGGGTGCCTAGCGCGGGCCGCAATTGCGGCCGACTGGAACCGACTTGCGGACGCTGTGGTCGGCGCTGTGGGGGAACGCGTCCGATCTGGGCCGAGGCTGGGGCCCCTCCAGGGACACCTCCGGGGCCCCAAACCCCCGTGTCCCCCGCCCTCGCCCCCGCGAACGGCGCCGACGTCGACGAATGAGGCCCGCGCGCACATCCATCAGGGGCGCCCATGGTCCATGTCGTCGGCGAGGCTCCCGAGAGGATGCGTGTGATGTCGGGCCCTGGGCCATTCGCCCTTCTCGTCGCCTCCGTGGGAGGGGGCACGAGGAAGAGGGGGAGCCAACCGGGATCCGGCGAGGCCTGAGCTGTTAGAGCCTCCTGGCGCGGGGCGAGTGCCTCCTTCGATGGTCCCTGGGCAGAAGGTCGCGCGGGAAGGTAATCCAGGAGCGTCTTTTGTCATGGCCCTTCCTCCTCCTCCCTCCTCCTCATCCCTCCTCCTCCCTCCTCCTCCTCCTCCTCCTCCTCCTCCTCCTCCACCTCCTCCTCCTCCTCCTCCCTCCTCCTCCTCCCTCCTCCTCCTCCTCCCTCCTCCTCCCTCCTCCTCCTCATCCTCCTCCCCCCCTTCTCCTCCCTCCTCCTCCTCCTCCTCCTCCTCCTCCTCCTCCTCCTCCTCTCCTCCTCCTCCTCCTCCTCCTCCTCCCTCCTCCTCCTCCCTCCTCCTCCTCCTCCTCCTCCTCCTCCTCCCTCCTCCTCCTCCTCCTCCTCCTCCTCCTCCTCCTCCTCCTCCTCCCCCTCCTCCTCCTCTCCTCCTCCTCCTCCTCCTCCTCCTCCTCCTCCTCCCTCCTCCTTCCTCCTCCTCCTCCTCCTCCTCCTCCGCCTTCCCCTTCGCCTCCGCCCCCTCGAGACGGCCTTCACGAGTGAGAGGCCCCGCCGTGGCAGGTCTCAGCCCTGCCGGGCGTGGAGCGCCCCGAGCGCGGAAGCGCTGGACGCCGCATCGTTCCGCGTGTGAGTTCCTGCGCAGGTCAGCCTTGCAAGCTGGGGGCCAGGAAGCTGGCAACAACACAAACGCCAAAAAGACAGCACAGCCCACCCCCGCCCCCAGCCAGGACCTCCACTCCCACCCTGGTGATCCAGCGGGTCCTGGCTGGGGACTGATTTTTGTTGGTCGGGCCCCCGAGAACCCCCAGCCCCCAGCCAGGACCCCCTGGATCACCAGGCCGGGAGTGGGGGTCCAAGCTGGGGGTGGGGGTGGGCTGTGCAGTTCTTAAACGCAGCGGTTACCGTGGGAGGATGCTCCTCGAATTCTGTGCTGGCGGTAATCTCTCGGCCGCCCGAACATGATCACCATCACCGAGATCAGGACCACCTTCCCTCGGCGGAGGCAACCGCAGAAACTGGTGTCGGCGGGGCCCTCAAGAACTCCGAACGAGGTCCGTGGCCCAGAAGGGGTCTTCTAGCGACCCAGACTCACGCCAGCCTGGTAATAGCCGTAGCCGCTCCTCGCTAAGGAGGGTCGCCCCTCGCTGCGCTCACCCCTGGCTGCTTCAAATAAAAGCTGGGTCAACGAGTGCCATAGGAGAGGGCTTCGCTAGGCCCTCGAACAGATGGCCATCCTCTGGAGGAGGCAGAAGACAGGAGCCGCTGGTAGACCGTCAACCTGCGTCCCGGACTGGCCCGGAGCCACCTATTAACCGAAGTTTCACAGCTCAATTCGGGGAAGACGGATCTTCCAGCGGTGCCAACCTCGAGCTTGCTGGAATTTTTCTGACCACGCAGCATAAACTTCATATGATAGCAAGAATAATGGTGATAAGAATGCTAAGAATAATAATAGCAATAGTACTAATACTAAGAATAATGAACATACTAAAATAAGAAGGATAATCATACTAATAATATTCAGAAGAAGAAGCATCATAATACGACGAAGAAGCGGAGACGTCATAGACATAAACTTTTGGCGCTCCGCCCGGATTTCTTGGATATGGGCCCCTCTCCTTGGCGCGCGGAGCGCGCCAGGGGCAGCGCTGGAGGCGCCGCCAGGGGGGCCCAGCGCGGATCCAAGAAATCCGCGCGGATCGCCAAACGTATAATGTTTATGGCGCTTTCCCTTACGCGAAATCCGGCCGCACAGCATGGAGCTTACGCATGAGCCTTCGGGCAGGTTGCGGCCCGAATCCGAGGCCCTCCCCCTGCTGCTGCGGCGCGGCGAGGACACCCCGCCCGCCCCGAAGAGGACGTGCCGCGCGGACTGTCGCGGGCGAGCATCTCCCTCCTCTTCCTCGTCCTCCTCCTCCTCGTCCTCCTCGTCCTCCTCCTCCTCCTCGTCCTCCTCGTCCTCCTCGTCCTCGTCCTCCTCCTCCTCCTCCTCCTCCTCCTCCTCCTCCTCCTCCTCCTCCTCCTCCTCGTGCAGCTTGCCAGGCCGACCCTGTGCCGACCACGCCGAGGAGGCTCGCACACGGCGCAGGGCAGGCCCCGCTCGGGCCTGCGGAGTGCCTGCTGGCCTTCCCCCTGCGCCCCAAAAGCCCGCCTGCAGAGCAAGCTACGGCGTTGCGAGCGACGCGCAGCAAGGCGAGGGCAATTGAGGAGGATCGAGGAGGAGGAGGAGGAGAAAAAGAAAGGAGGAGGAGGAGGAGGAGGAGGAGGAGGAGGAGGAGGAGGAGAAAAAGAAGGAGGAGGAGGAGGAGGAGGAGGAGGAGGAGGAGGAGGAGCAGGAAGAGGGGCAGGAGGAGCGGCTCCCAGCAGCAACCGAGGGCAGGAGCAGTCACCATCGAAGCGGGAAGTCGGATTGGACCGCAAGGTGCGTCGAATCAGCCTGCATCGGCACGGAGCCGAACCGAAATCGAACCGGGGCGGCTGCGCCAGGATGCAGAACAGCGCAGCGGGCCGCATCGGATCATCGGAATATCGGAATCGAGCCAGATCGGGCCAGCCATAGTCGGTGTCGATGTCGGATCGGCATGGGCCCTGCAGGGAAGGAGGGAGGTGCGGGGCGATGCGAGGACATCGACGTCGGAGCGGATGGCAGGTCTTGCAGGCCTCCATCAGGCCCCCGAGCCCCCCAAACACCCCCAAAACGTCAAACCAAAGACCCGGGGGATGAGAGGGGAGGTTGGCGGCGCACACAAGGGGGTGGAGGGAGGGGGGAGGACTCCTTGGGAGGCTGCTTCTTAGAAGGCGCCGGCCTTACATCTATAGAGAAGGCCCGCGCCTTTTAAGAAGCAGGGGTGCTTCTAAGAAGCCCTCCCCCCTCCCCCCACCCCCCTCTGCGCGGGGCTGAGGAGGACATGTCGGGTCGGACGAACAAGGGGCGCTGCGACTCACCTCGCGCAGCTGGTCTTCCCAGCGCCTTCCGGTGCCCATGCGTCGAGGAAGGCGCCCGACGCTGCATGCACCAGATTTCGCACCTGTCGGGGCGGCCGCCAATGGAGGGGGGGGGGCGAATGGCAGGCCCGAAATGAGTGCAGAAAGAATGGGCACAACGACCAACCGCAAATGTTGTCCAACACCGACAGCGGCCGCTGCTGGGAAGGCGACCTGTCGTTTCGAATGGACAACGTCCGCGGCGACACTGACAACGAACCCTGCTCAAAATATAAAAGATCTGTGGCTGGTCATCGTCCCTGCTCTTCCCCGCCTACGTTCCGATCCTCCCTAGGTGTGGGCCAGGGCCCGAAAAACGGGGACTCCTGTAAAACAGTACGCTGGCGCGCGCGAGAGAGTTACGCGCGTGGGCCGAAACATTCTCCATCCCACGTTCCCAGCATTGGCATCCTCCTCCTCCTCCTCCTCAATCTCCACACCCTCATCCTGTACGTACGGATGTGCATGCTCATGACCTGACAAGCATTGCTCTGCACTGACGGTTTATCCTCCCACGCTCTCTCTTGCCGGATCCGGTGAAGCCCTGGTCTGCCAAGTCCTGGCCGCCTCCCGGGCCCCGAGGTGTGGAGGAAAGCGCGTCCGACAGCCCCTGGCGGCCGCCAGCGGGGTCCGCGGCCGACCCGAGAACTCCTCGAAGATCTCCGAACGTTTGTTTGGGCCGCTCTTTTAAAGGGCTCCCAACTTCGCGCTTCGCGCTGCGCGAAGCGCAAAGTGCGAATAATTTCGCGCTCTCGCGCCGCCTCCCAGGGGAGAAGAGGAGGATGAGGAGGAATCGGTCCGAAGCGCGAAGCGCGAGTAACTTCGCGCCCTCGAGGGCGCCCTTGTCTTTTGTCTGGGCCTCCACCCGCGACAATCCCCAAGGCGGGAGAAGCCCTCGGATCCAGGAGAAGCCCTCGGATCCCGGGAAAACAGTACACTGGCGCGCCCGAGAGAGTTACGTGCGTGGGCCGAAACATTCTCCATCCCCCGTTCCCAGCATTGGCCTCCTCCTCCTCCTCCTCCTCCTCCTCCTCCTCCTCCTCAATCTCCGCACCCTCATCCTACGCTGCAGAACAGGAGCCACGTCGCTCAAAAGCACGCCCCGAGCTCTGGTCCCCAGCTCTCTGCCTCACTCTGCGAGCTGGGTCGCTCTGTGAGGGCCCCGGGGCCCGAGGCCAGGCGAACACGCCCGCCGGGGAGACATCACAACGCCCAGACCTCATGAGGAGGAGGAGGAGCAGGAGGAGGAAGAAGAGGAGGAGGAGGAGGAAGAGGAGGAGGAGGAGGAGGAGGAGGAGGGGGAGGAGGGAGGAGGAGGAGGACGAGGAGGAGGAGGAAGAGGAGGAGGAGGAGGAGGAGGAGGAGGAGGAGGAGGAGGAGGAGGAGGAGGGGAGGAGGAGGAGGAGGAGGGGGAGGAGGAGGGGGAGGAGGAGGGGAGGAGGGGGAGGAGGAGGGGCTGCCCCCCCCCCCCCCCCCCCTTCGGCTCGCGGCAGTCCTGTGGGGGCTTGGGCTCGCCGTGGCGCGCCTGTGCGAGGCGCGGTGCGGGGCCACGCGGCACCGTCGGCGCGGGCGGCCCCTGCTGCCGGCTGGCGGCTGCTGCCTCTGCTCCCTGCTGCTGGCCGCTGTCTGCGGTGCCCGTGCGAGCAAGCAAGGCCAGAGTGCAGCATTGACCCGCTCAGGCGGGTGCGTGTTCTGTGGGTATATGTATCGTTAGGTCCTCGTCCCCTGTCGTCCATCCCAGTCGAGGATGGCGCACTGCCTTTCCCCAGGTTCGACGATGACGGCGACGACGAGAACGACGACGACGACGACGACGACGACGACGACGACGAGGACGAGGACGAGGACGAGGACGAGGACGAGGACGACGACGAGGACGAGGACGAGGACGAGGACGAGGACGACGACGACGGCGGCGGCGACGGCGGCGGCGACGGCGACGACGAGGACGACGACGACGACGATGACGTTCATCCTTCATCCTCATGCGGTTGAAGCTGATGGCGGTGCCGCCAGGGAAGGCTGGCGCCAGGGCCCCGCCCTCCCGAGCCTTCGCTGGTCGAGGGGAGGGCGGAAGGTCAGCTCTTGTGAGGCCAAGGCAACCGGAGAGAGTGCAGAGGAGGGGGGGGCGCCACCACGGCGGGACGACGCAGGACCACTGTGACATCAAACAGGATGAGAAGCGAGACCTCCTCCTCATCCTCCTCGTCCTCTGCACCCTCTCTGCCTGCGGTCGCTGCCTCGTCGTCCGCCTCCCACATTTCTCTCTGTCTGTCTGACTCTCTCTCTCTCTCTGGCTCTCGCTCTCCCTCTGGGTCGCCCTGCGTGGTGGCTCAGGCACTGGCGCGAGCATCACAGGACTCCTGGCGAAAGTGCTGGTGCTGCGAGCGCCGAGGCCGAGTGCATCTTGGGTGTAGCACAGGGGGAGGTGGGATCCAGAGGCATATCATCTAAGAACTCTGGGCCAGCTTCGCGGAGATTTCTCGAAAGAAGCCTGGGCCAATGTTTGGTGTTTACGCTGGAGGGACGGGCGTGCTGAAGAGACTGGGCCAGCTTTGCGGCAGGCTGCGTAGGAAACGCTGGTCCAGCTTTTCGGGAAGAGGTTTCAGAATCAGATGCTCGACTGTACGCAGTGAAGCAGAGCGCCGCACACGGTGGCGGCCGAGACGCATGAGGGGCGGGCGACCGTTAGAAGGTGTGGTGGGGCAGCTTGGCGCAACACATAGAGATCGTCTTACTGACGTGTTACTCAACTGGCAAGATCATTCAACAGACCCTCCTCGCGGTCCGCGTCGCCCTGCTCCCTTTCGCGGCCTCCCGCCTGCTCCTTTTCCAGCTCCTCCCGCTCCCTGCCACCCTGTGTCAGTCGTGCAACTCGCCGCGATCTGAGCTCGTCGCGCGCCAATGGCCAATTGATTCGTGACCCATCATGCGCCGTCCTTCTAGGAGGGTCCCTGTCAGTCCAACGTGCTGTCGAGCCGAAGTCCAGTCATCAAATCGGTGGTCCGCCACCATGCCCCTGGCACGTTGAGGCGTGGCATAATGCCAAGTGCTGCCTGGCAAATGTTCTGTAGACTCCCACAAACAGAAAGCTGATGGTAAAGATGCGCGATATGCGATATGGCTGCAAGCACATTGGACGCCCGTGTTGAAGCTTTCTCGAGCGCGGCGGTCCATCGAAAGTACTCGAGGATGGGCCAAAAAGGCACGGATGCAAGGGTACCCGTGGGAAGGTCACCCACCCTTACCATCGGTTGCGACTGTAATGGGACGCACAAAAACATACTAGTACTATCTGCTCTCCGTGGAGGCGCGCGTCCGACCCGAACATATAGTGCATCCATCTTGTAGTATGTCGTTTCCCGAGCGGTGCGGCCAGAAAGCGCCCACCACGACGCATACACTACAAGATTTCTCGGTGCGCGCGTCGCCCCTGGGGGGGCGACCCATACACAACATTAGTAGGTTGGGGTGACGCCGATGTTCGGAAGCCGGGCAAAAGCTGCTAAATCCGTGGCTGCTAAAATCGACCTCCGGGAAGTTGTCTTCGTCCTTCCGGGAAGAAGCCCGTTGACTGCTTCGCGTGCCGCGCCTCATTCCGGGAAGTTGTTTTTTCCTTCCGCGAGGGCCGTTTTAGCAGCCACGATTTTAGCAGCCCTCGCCCAGCTTTCGAGATGTGATCTTCGAAGAACCCCCCCCAATCATGCTTCCCTGCGTGCAGCGCACTCCCCCTCCGCGGGGCCCTGGCAAGCCCGACGCCACTCTGGCATCTCCAGGCCACCCCCCCAGCTGCCCAAGGTGTCGTCCGAGACGGCCAAATGTGACCCCAGGGCCGCCTAAGAGGTCCTCAGGACGGCCCAAGAGGCCACCAAGACGGCCAACGAGGGCCACGGTAGGACCCCCTGCAGGGCTCGAAGATGCAAACATCGTTGACGGCCCTTCAATGTTTCAAACGTTTGCGCGGGCTTCGCCTTTGCGGCGTCCTGCAGCTCAAGAAGCATCCTCCAAGATAGCCCCAAGACGGCCCAATCAAGACATAGAATAGCCCAACAAGCCTCCAACACGGCCTGAAGGCGACCCAACAGAGCCCCTAGACGGTCCAGGACTGCCCCGAGAGAGCCCCAAGCTGGCCCAAGAGGGCATCTGGAGGACCCAAGGTGGTCTCAGAGGGACTCTCAACGGCCCAAGATGTCTCCAACACGGCCCCGGGGGACCTCATCGACGGCCAAGAAGGCCTGAATAAGGCTCGAGAGAAAGGCCCAAGACGGCACAGTAGGGCCCCGAGGGTTCTCCAAGACGGCCCAGACCTCAGCTCCCCGAGGCCTCTCACGACAAGGATATGACTGGTGCCACATGTGGCGGCCTTCAGTGCTCGAAGCTTTGCCGCCCGGCGGGCTGAGCTGGCACAGCGGCGGGACTTGCCGCGGGCACATGGATCTCAGTAGCCTTCGGTCGGGCATGTCCTCCTACAGGCGGACTTGAAGAACAAATCCAGCATAGACAAAATACTTCTTGTACAATAATAAAATCACGAACAGTAGTCAACGTACGATTGATGGACTATTCTTGAATATTCTCCCTGTAGAGTCAGGACGGGCATACCCCCCTAAAGGCGGATGCTGGACGGCATATGCAAAATACTCTTAAACTGAAGAACCAAAACAAACATCCCCATATGATTGCTTGACTATATCCCAACGATCATGTGGTGTTTGGTCCTCGTTTTGAAGAGACGGCCCCCGCGCACATCAAATTTGACATTGTCACCCACCCAGTACAGCGTTTCGTGGCCCCATAAGGAGCTACACCGAACGCCCAAGTGCCACCGTCCGCATGCGTCCCGAAACATCAAATTTGGCATTTTCGCCCACCCAATGCAACGTTTCGGGGCCCCGTAGGGAGCTACACCGAAGGCCCCAGTGCCACCGTCCGCATGCGTCCAATGTGGTTTTTCACCCACCCAGTTCTGCGTTTCGTGGCCCCTAAAGAAGCCCCGACGAAGGCCCAAGTGACACCGCCCGCATGCACCCCGAAACATCCAATGTGACATTTTCACCCACCCAATTACTCCGCTTCGTGGCCCCATCGGGAGCTCCACCGAAGGCCCCAGTGCCACCGTCCGCATGTGCCCCGAAACATCAAATTTGGCACTTTCACCCACCCAGTAGAGCGTTTCGTGGCCTCATACGGAGCTCCACCGAAAGCTCCAGTGCCACCGTCCGCACGCGTCCCGAAACATCGAATTTTGCATTTTCACCCGCCCAATACTCCACTTCGTGGCCCCACAAGGAGCTCCACCGAAGGCCCCCATGCCACCGTCAGCATGCACCCGAAAAATTCCATTTGACATTTTCACTCACCCAATACAGCGTGTCGTGGCCCCATGGGAAGCTCCACCGAATGCCCCAAAGCCACCGTCCGCATGCGCCCCGAAACATCAATTTTGGCATTTTCACTCACCAAGTACTGTTTCGTGGCCCAATACGGAGCTCCACCGAAGGCCCCAGGATCACCGTCCGGATGCGTCAAGAATCATCCAATTCGGCATTTTCACCCACCCAGTACAACGATTCGTGGCCCCATAGGGAGCTACACCGAAGGCCCCAGTGACACCGGCCGCATGCGCCCCGAAACATCCAATTTTGCATTTTCACCCACACAATACTGCGTTTCGTGGCCCCACAAGGAGCTCCACCGAAGGTCCCAGCGCTACCGCTCGCATGCGCCCCCCTCACCCGGTACAGCGCTTCGTGGCCCCATACCGACGGACCCAGTGCCACCGCCCGCTTGCGTCCCCCCCACCCAGTACAGCGTGCCGTGGTGCCATAGGGAGCTACACCGAAGGTTCCAGGTCTACCGCCGGCATGCGTCCCCCCCACCCAATACAACGCTTCGTGGCCCCATAGGGAGCTCCACCGACGGCCCCAGTGCTACCGCCCGCATGCGTTCCCCCCCACCCAGTGCAGCGCCTCGTGGCCCCATAGGGAGCTTCACCGAAGAACTAAATCACAACTGCGGTACCAACAACTGCAGATGGTTGGGTACTTCGCCGGAATAATTTAGAATATTCCTCCTGTAGAGAGACACGCCCGACTAAATTTACTGCAGAGGGACATGCCCGACTGAACAGTAGCCCTCATAAGGGGACGTCACCGCGGTTCGGCCCCAACTGCGCCCAGAGTCACAAGGACCGCCCGAGGAGAAACCCCAAGGAAGGACGCACAGGAGCCCTGAGAACCTTCCACAACGAGGAGGAGGAGCAGGAGGAGAAGGAGCAGGAGGAGGAGGAGCAGGAGGAGGAGGAGGAGGAGGAGGAGGAGGAGGAGGAATGAGCGGCCCTCGTCCGGACGATGTGGCTGTGCCCCCCGCCCTGCCCCACAGCGCGAGGGCGGCGCGCGCCTTGAACTCGCGAAGAGGTTCGTGGGACCTGCCCCATCGACCCACGGCGGCCCACTCCCGTCTCCCCTCTCCTGCCTCGCCTCGGCGCGCTCGCGGCGTGACCGGCAGGGTCGTGAGGAGGGCAGGTTTGGGCGTCGCGGACGGAGCCAACTCTGCGGCGGGCGCGCCCGGGATCCTTGTGCTTTTCGAGTGGCACCTCCTGCGCCTGGCACCCGCGCCGTGCTTCCGCCGACCGGCCGCGCTCGGCCATCGCCCTCACCCAATGCGGCCCCCTCCTGCTCCTGGATCAGGGACGTCCCAGCGGGCCCGAGAACGGGAGCCGGGAGAGCCTCAAAGAGGCCCCTTCGAGTCCAGAGCTTCCCGACGAAACTGCACATGCCCCAGGAGAGGCCAAGCTGGCTTGTTTCTTGGGTTCGCGAGCTGGAGTGACGTGGCGGCTGCATGTCGGGCAAGTTGCTTCTCTCTCTCTCTCTCTCTCCCTGTCTCTGACCATCGGGTCCTCTGGACAGCCGAACGACCAAGAGTTGGATGCGAGACATCCTGTTTTATGTGGAGGGCTCGACGCACATGGGTGGGCCAATTGCATTCGTGCTGGCATCAAGACTTTGCAATGGCAAGCTTTCGCAACCACTCTGGAGATGGCCCATCGCCCAAAAACGCAATCAGCGCGCTCGGGCTGCCCAAATGCTCGCGCACTTCGGGGAGCGTCTCCCCGTCCGCGACCTCGGCGAAAATATTCCCCCTAACAACCAGGCTCTCCCAGCGCAGGTGGTCCTGCAGGAGGGTAAACGGCTGCCAGGCCAACGTGCCCCCTTGGCACTCCGCGAGGTAACGAAGCACACAATCGCGGTCCTTCCCGCAGATGTCGCGGAAGCGCTCCTGCCTTCGGAGGACCAAAAGATACCGCCAACGCCACTCCCCAAACCTCCCGCGGGGTACGTTCTGATCGGGATTCCGAGGCGAATCCAACGGTGGCGACCGTGAACCCCTCCAGAACGCCCGAAAAGGCGAAAACGAAGCGCTGGTATTGGTGCACCAGGAAGCTGGAAGCACGCATTGCTGTATTCACGTGGGGGACGTCTGGAAGCCACGCTCGGGGTACACATGAGAACATCCAGCGTACATGGCCATAGAAGGACCGAGCGCCAGAAAGCACCTGGACACATGTACATCCAGCTCTCGCCAAGGCTGGCCAAGTCATGTGCACCAGCTTCCAGGTATGTATGTATGTATGCATGCATGTATGTATGTATGTATGTATGTAGGTATATATGTATGTATGTATGTCTGAAGATATGTGTGTATGCACGTATGTATGGATGTATGTGTGTAGATGCATGTATAAACGAATGCCTACATGAATGAATTACTGCACACCTATCTATATGTATATAAACATAGAATGGTTCGTCAGTCTGGACCCCAAATAATGTCTAGTAACATGTGGTGTGTACAATATATAGAACAACGTATATTGTACAATGCAGGCGGTGCAAAACCTGGTGTGCAATATATATATATAAATATGTAAATATAATGCTACATCTGCGGTGCTATGTGTATAAGCATAGATGTTTGCACATGTGCATATATACACAAACATGTATGTACAGATGTATACATGGCGCATTCGCTGTGCTGCAATCTAGCCAGTGCAATATACGCGGTGCTCAACTTCTGCGAATAAACACCGTTTGGGAGACGTATATGTTATATATATATATATATATGGTAGCCCCCCCCACGGGGACCCCATCATCACAACTGCAAGCCCGAGAGCTTTAAACGAAGAAGTTCGTTCACATGTTGATGTAGATGTTGATCATATGCTATTGCAGAAACGTTTGCTAAAAACAGTAGGAAAACCCTACAATCAAAAACAAGAATAACCCATACAATCAAGAATAATAAGAACGAGTACAATCAAAAGACGATAAGGAATATTACAATGGAAAACAACAAGGAAACCTTACAATGGAAAACAATCAGAAAACCTTACAAGGGAAAACCACCAGAAACCTTACCATGGAAACCAATACGAAAACCCCTTACACTGGAAACCACTAAGAAAACCTTACACTGGAAACCAATACGAAAACGTCTTGGGTACCCGAAACGCTGGCAGGGACTGAAACAACCAAAAAGAAAACACGCACCAAAAAACGCTGGCAGGGACTGAACACAACAAAAATCAAAGGTTTCGGGCCCTCCGCCGAGATCCGCCCAACAATGGGAAACAATAAGAGAAACCTTACGCTGGAAAACAATAAGAACATCTTACAATGGAAACCAATAAGAAAACCTTACAATGGAAAACACATAGAAAGCCGTACAATGGAAAACAATAAGAACACCTTACAATGAAAAATAATAAGAAAACCTTGCAATGGAAAACAATATGAAAAACCTTACAATGGAAAACAATCAGAAAAACCTCACAATGGAAACCAATAAGAAAACGTCTTGGGTACACGAAACGCTGGCAGGGACTGAAACACACCCCAAAAAAAACCACAAAAAACGCTGGCAGGGACTCAAAAAAACCAAACATCAAAGGTTTCGACCCTCCGCCGAGATCCGCCCAACAATGGAAAACAATCAGAATCCTTACAATGGGAAGCAATAGGAAAACCGTACAATGGAAAACAACAAGAAAACCGTACAATGGAAAACAATAAAGAAACCTTACAATGGAAACCAATAAGAAAACCTTTCAATGGAAAACAATCAGAAAACCTTACACTGGAAAACAATAAGACAACGTCTTGGGTACACGAAGCGCTGGCAGGGACTGAAAAAAAACAAAAAAAAATAAAACAGAAAAAAAAACGCTGGCGGGGACAGAACAAAAACAAAAATCAAAGGTTCCGGGCGGAACAGGACGGGAAATGAAATCCATACTGGGCCCCCTCCGCCGAGATCCGCCCGAAACCTTCGATGTTTTTTGTTCAGTCCATGCCAGCGATTTTTTTTCTTGTTTTTCTTTTGTTTTTTCGGTCCCTGCCAGCGCTTCGTGTACCCAAGACGTTGTCTTATTGTTTTCCAGTGTGAGGTTTTCGTATTGTTTTCCATTGTAAGGTTTTCTCATTGTTTTCCATTGTAAGTTGTTATCATTGTTTTCTTGCGTGAAGTATTATTATTGTTTTCCAGTGTAAGGTTTTCTTATTGGTTTCAATTGTAAGGTTGTCTTATTGTTTTCTGTTGTAAGGGTTCTGATTGTTTTCCATTGTTGGGTCCTCTTCGGCACATCACCCCTCCGAAACCTCGTGGCCCCATAGGGAGCTCCACCGAAGGCCCGAGGGCTGCCGCCCGCATGCGTCCCGCACACCCATTTCGGCACACCCCTCACACGTTTCGTGGCCCCATAGGGAGCTCCACCGAAGGCCCCATGGCTGCCGTCCGCATGCGTCCCGCACACCCATTTCGGCACACCCCTCACACGTTTCGTGGCCCCACAGGGAGCTCCACCGAAGGCCCCAGTGCTGCCGTCCGCATGCGTCCCGCACACCCATTTCGGCACACCCCTCACACGTTTCGTGGCCCCATAGGGAGCTCCACCGAAGGCCCCATGGCTGCCGTCCGCATGCGTCCCGCACACCCATTTCGGCACACCCCTCACACGTTTCGTGGCCCCACAGGGAGCTCCACCGAAGGCCCCATGGCTGCCGTCCGCATGCGTCCCGCACACCCATTTCGGCACACCCCTCACACGTTTCGTGGCCCCACAGGGAGCTCCACCGAAGGCCCCAGTGCTGCCGTCCGCATGCGTCCCGCACACCCATTTCGGCACACCCCTCACACGTTTCGTGGCCCCACAGGGAGCTCCACCGAAGGCCCCAGTGCTGCCGTCCGCATGCGTCCCGCACACCCATTTCGGCACACCCCTCACACGTTTCGTGGCCCCACAGGGAGCTCCACCGAAGGCCCCATGCTGCCGTCCGCATGCGTCCCGCACACCCATTTCGGCACACCCCTCACACGTTTCGTGGCCCCATAGGGAGCTCCACCGAAGGCCCCATGGCTGCCGTCCGCATGCGTCCCGCACACCCATTTCGGCACACCCCTCACACGTTTCGTGGCCCCACAGGGAGCTCCACCGAAGGCCCCAGTGCTGCCGTCCGCATGCGTCCCGCACACCATTTCGGCACACCCCTCACACGTTTCGTGGCCCCATAGGGAGCTCCACCGAAGGCCCCATGGCTGCCGTCCGCATGCGTCCCGCACACCCATTTCGGCACACCCCTCACACGTTTCGTGGCCCCACAGGGAGCTCCACCGAAGGCCCCAGTGCTGCCGTCCGCATGCGTCCCGCACACCCATTTCGGCACACCCCTCACACGTTTCGTGGCCCCATAGGGAGCTCCACCGAAGGCCCCAGTGGCTGCCGTCCGCATGCGTCCCGCACACCCATTTCGGCACACCCCTCACACGTTTCGTGGCCCCACAGGGAGCTCCACCGAAGGCCCCAGTGCTGCCGTCCGCATGCGTCCCGCACACCCATTTCGGCACACCCCTCACACGTTTCGTGGCCCCAGCTCCCACAGGGAGCTCCACCGCCCCAGTGCTGCCGTCCGCATGCGTCCCGCACACCCATTTCGGCACACCCCTCACACGTTTCGTGGCCCCATAGGGAGCTCCACCGAAGGCCCCATGGCTGCCGTCCGCATGCGTCCCGCACACCCATTTCGGCACACCCCTCACACGTTTCGTGGCCCCACAGGGAGCTCCACCGAAGGCCCCAGTCCGCATGCGTCCCGCACACCCATTTCGGCACACCCCTCACACGTTTCGTGGCCCCATAGGGAGCTCCACCGAAGGCCCCATGGCTGCCGTCCGCATGCGTCCCGCACACCCATTTCGGCACACCCCTCACACGTTTCGTGGCCCCACAGGGAGCTCCACCGAAGGCCCCAGTGCTGCCGTCCGCATGCGTCCCGCACACCCATTTCGGCACACCCCTCACACGTTTCGTGGCCCCATAGGGAGCTCCACCGAAGGCCCCATGGCTGCCGTCCGCATGCGTCCCGCACACCCATTTCGGCACACCCCTCACACGTTTCGTGGCCCCACAGGGAGCTCCACCGAAGGCCCCAGTGCTGCCGTCCGCATGCGTCCCGCACACCAGGTGTGTGGCGTGCCGACATGGGCGTCGCGGCGCGCGGGCGCTGCCGTCGGGGTTCCCAGGGAAGCCCCCTGCAGAGGCGACGCTCAGAGTCACGAGTACCGAGAGTCACGCAGACCCAAACTGTTCACAGTCGTATACATACATTTACACTGGGCGTATCCATGCACGCATTCATGCGAATAGAATCAATCGCGCGCAGATTCATTCATAATCAGACTCGCTCGCGATCCGACTCGCACGCGCTCAAGCTTTCATATTCGGACCTATCGTTTTCGTTCGTGTTGTGTACACTGCCACGCATTTCGGCACACCCCTCATACGGCTCGTGGCCCCATAGGGAGCGCCACCGAAGAAGATATTCACAATTGCGGTACTCTCAACTGCATATGGTTGGGTCCTTCGCCAGGCTAATTTTTTCAGTCCGTGCGAGCGTTTCGTGTACCCAAGACGTTTTCTTATTGCTTTCCATTGTAAGGTTTTCCTATTGTTTTCCAGTGTAAGCTGTTCTTATTGTTTTCCTTTGTAAGGCTTTCTGGTTGTTTTCCATTGTGAAGTCTTCTTATTGTTTTCCAGTGTAAGGTTTTCTTCTTGTTTTCCATTGTAAGGTTTTCTTATTGTGTTCATGTGTAAGGCTTTCTGGTTGTTTTCCATTGTAAGTTTTTCTGATCCATTGTGAAGTTTTCTGATTGGTTTCCAGTGTAAGGTTTTCTTGTTGCTTTCCAGTGTAAGGTTTTCTGACTGTTTTCCATTGTAAGGTTTTCTTATCGTCTTCAAGTGTGAGGTTTTCTCATTGTTTTCCATTGTACGGTTTTCTGATTGTTTTCCATTGTAAGGTTTCTGATTGTTTTCCATTGTAAGGTTTTCTTATTGTTCCATTGGATGAGGCCCCAGGAAGCTCCAGGAGGCCACGCGAAGCACCAGGGGGCTCCTATGCAGGAGGAGGAGGCGGAGGCGGAGGAGGAGGAGGAGCTGATACCATGCACTTTTACACCGGCTTCTTCCGCACGTGTGCGAAGGGGGGTATTTGACGACGGGCATCGTGACGAAGTCGCATAAGACAAGCACGTGGTCCGCCCTACACGGCGTAGCACAGCACTCCGTATAGCGAAGCCCAGCGTAGCGTGGAAGAGCATGCCATAGCGTGCCACCGCGAAGTATGGCAGACGTGTCAGAAGAAAATTTAACTCAACTTACTTACCCGGTTCGTTGATTCCTTAAGTTTTTTGATTGTGAGGTTTTCTTATTGTTTTTGATTGTGAGGTTCTCTTATTGTTTTTGATTGTAACGTTTTACGTCGTCGGTTGTCGGTCGTCGGTCGTCGTCGTCGTCCGTCGTCGTCGTCGTCGTCGGCCGTCGTCGGCCGTCGTCTTTCCCAGCTCTCCTCCGCGCCCGAGCTGTTCCCCGAATGTGCTCAAGGTTCACGTCGAGACCCGACCGAGGTTCGAGACTCGAGGATCGAGGTTCGAACTTCGAGGCTCGAGGAGGTAAGAAGGGACGGAGGAAGGAGGAGGAGGAGGAGGATGAGGCTGACGATGATGAGGGTGCGGAGGAGGACGATGAGGAGGATGATGCTGAGGATGATGGTGATGATGATAATGATGCAGATGATTATGATGATGACGAGACGAGGAGGACGATGAGGAGGAGGAGGATATGATGATGCTGAGGAGGAGGCATGATGAGGAGGATGTGGATGAAGAGGATGAACAACAATGGAAGGATGAAGAAGGGGAGGCCGAGGAGACGGAATCTGATGATGATGATGAGGAGGAGGATGATGACGACCATGAGGATGGTGATGATGCGTCGGATGAAGATGAGGAGGAGGAAGATGATGATGATGATGCGAATCTTGATGATGATGATTATGATGGTTATGCTGATGATTGTGTTTTGATGATGCTGCTGCTGCTGATGATGATGAGCATGTTAATGCTTATGAAGATGACGATTGCGACGACCATGACGATGATGAGGAACATGAGGACGAGGCAGAGGCGGACGATCACAATGATGATGAAGAGGACGCGAAGGACGATGATGAGGATGAGGATGATGCTATGATGATGATGGTGATGCGGGTGATGCTGCTGCTGATGATGATGATGATGATGATGATGATGATGATGATGATGATGATGATTAGGCGGTGGAGGAGGAAGAGGGTGAGGATGGGGACGAAGAGGGAGGAGGGAAAGAGAAATGATGAGTAATGCGTTGCATCGCCGGCGACGCGAGAGCTGTCTGAAGCATTGCGGGGCGGCCTCACACCTCGTGGCACGCATCTGGACGCCTGCTGTCGAAAGCTCCGATGGCAGGATGCAGAGGAGGGGGAGGAGTTGGTGGACAAGGAGGGAGGAGGATGATGAGGAGGAGGAGGAGAAAGGACATAGCAGAGAAGAAGGAGGAGGAAGAGGAGGAGGAGGAGGAGGAAGGACATAGCAGAGGAGGAGGAGGAGGAGGAGGAACTTCCCCATGCGCACTTTGTTGAACCTGCTGAGTTTCGGGTTGGCTGGATGGTTGATTGGTTGAGCATGCGTTGCAGAGCCTTTGGCTTCAAGCACGCGTGGGTCGCCCAGGGATGGGGCGGCCTTCCACGTGGTGCTATGCCTGCTGCGCCTCGCGGGCGCCTGCCCAGTTGGGGGCACAGGCGCACAAGGGGGGGCACCACTGCAAAGTGTGTGCCCCCGAGCGCCACGGTCGGCTTGGCTTGCGCCGGCCGCACCTAAAGGCGCTCAACGCGAGCACGGCGCACCAGCAGGCTCTGGGGCTTGTGCATAAAAATGAAACAGTGAGCGCTTCAGGCGCTCAATGTTTTCATTTTTCTGCACAAGCTCCCAGGTGGCAGCCCGCGCCAGGAACCCGCTCAAGCAGCGGCCGGCTACAGAAGCCTACCAGAGGCGCCTGGAGGAGAGGGGATACAACCGACCTGGCGCGAATTGCGCGCGGTTGCCTGCGCGGCCGCGCAATCTGTAGCCTTCCGAGAGTAGCAGACAGGCCGCGCTAGCACACCGCGGCGATGTGCGCCAGCTGTCGGCTTGTGTCCAGCAAGGAGGCCGCCGCCGCCCGGGAGACGCTGCGGCTGGCCGCCAGGGGAGACGGACCCGGATTCGTCATCCGGTCCGTGGCCGGCGGCGTCACCGTCGCCGACGCCAACAACTTGGCGGCCGCCCGCGTCGCGAAAAAGCCCGGCGCCGACAAGGCCTCCGTGGGAAGCGTCTATGCGCTGACCCCAATGCTTGGCCAAGGCCAGCGCGGGCCTCTGGAACGTTCGCGCGCTCTCCTGAACCGAGCCAGAAGTGCGCGCGCGCGAGTTGCGCCGCGGGCAGTCCATACAGAGGGCTGCCAGTGCGATCATGTATGCACTTGGGGAGTGTGCAATGTGTCTCTTCGGCTTCAGAATGAAAAAGATGATTGTCCCATATCTCTCTCTCTCTCTCTTTCTCGCTATGTCTTCTACTTTTCCCTATTAAGATGGGGTCCCCGTGGGGGGGGGCTAGCATATATATATATATATATATATATATATATAGATGAATAGGTATGCATACATAGAACCACGCGCGCGCTTCGCGCGTGCTGTGGTTCTAGCGCAACGCAGGTCACGGTCTCGACACACTGGATGCGGATCGCCACGTCTGTTTTGCAAGTGCGTCGAATCGTTTGAAATATCAGCCGCACTCCTCTCATCACTCGCCCTCCCCATGTCCTGCTCCGTCTCCTCTCCCCTCTGCTTCCTCCTCCCTCTGGTTCCTCCCTTCCGCCCGCTGTCCCTCCCCCCTTCTCGCTCTTCTCTCTCCTATCTCATGCGTCCTTCCTGCTCTTGGGCTCCCGTGGGGCCCCGAGGGCCTTCTTGAAGCCCTCTTCGGCCGTCGCCCCGGTGATCCGTCTTGGGGCTCCCTCGGGCTCCTCTGGGGCGCTCTCGGCCCCGTCTGACGCTTTCGGAGGCCGTCTGCGAGGCATTCTGGGAGGTGTCTGAGGCCGTCATGTAAAGCTCTGGGGCGTTTCGGGGGCAGTCCTGTGGCCTTGCGGGGCGCCTCTTGTGGGGCAGGCTTGGGCCATCCGACGACCATCCAGACGCCTCAGAAGCCAATCGGAAGCGAAGCTGCGAGATCTTCAAAAACGAACGGTTTCCCGATGGCCCTCTTGAAACCTTCTTGGGGCCAATTCTTTGACAAATCAGCAAACTTAGTATTTGCCCCTCGAGGTCCTTTCGCGGGCCCTGTTTGGCCCGGTCGCGCGGTCCTTGGGGTCTTTCCTGGCCAGCTTGCGGCCATCTAGGAACCTCTATGGCCGCGTTGGGCCGTCTTGGCGACCCCTTTGCGTTCTCTGGGGCTGTCAGGCCTGTGGAACCGCTCGGAACGCTGAAAATGGCCCACCGGCCCCAGGGACGAAAGTCTGGTGCGAGGTGTGTGGGGACTTTTGAAAACGTGGGGGGCCTGGGGCTCGGGAGCCTGGTTGCCAGATCCCGCGCCCTCTTGGGGGGCCTCTTGCGGCGTCCTGGGCTGTTTGGAGTCTGGAGGCTGGCTTGGCTTGTCGTGCGAAGCTGGGGGGCCATCTCGGAACTCCGATGGCCGCCCAAGGAGCCTCCGGGGAGGGCCGGGGCCGCGCTGTACAAGCGGGCCTTCCCTCGGGTGCCCCACGGCTGGGACCGCCCTTGTAAGTGCAAAGGCACATCGGAGGATATATCTATACATACATATCTACACATAACGTGTGTGTATATATATATATGTATGCATACATGCATGTGTGTAAGCACGTGTACACCTACACATCTCCATATTTATGCATAGATGCATATCCATGTGCGCATATGATCACACACATGCATTCGTACAGACATACAAAGAGCTATGTGTTCGTACATACGCACAAACATATATGCATGCATGCATATGCGCATACGCACTTATCTACGTACGCTCACAACTGATACACATACGGAGACATATGTTCATCCATCCAGAAGTACAGACAGACAGTCATGCATGCATACCTACACGCATACACACGCATACATATATATATATGCATGTGCTCAATACCTACATACGTATACATCTGGACGTACAACTATGGTTACACATGACTGTGCATACATATATATATATACATATATCTCATATCATGTGTACAAGTAATCATGCATACATACGTACATACATACATACATACATGCATGCATGCATACGTGCATGCATGCACGTTTACTTACATACATACATACATACATGCATACATACATACATACACATACACACATGCATCCCTTCATTCTGACAGGCAGACCGACAGGCAGACAGACAGGCAGGCAGACAGGCAGACAGACAGACAGGCAGACATCACACATACACACATATACACTCACGCACACATAAACACACACATAATATATGTAGATATACACACACGGCCCTTCGGACCATCCTGCCACGGTGAGCGGGTTGTGTGCAAGAGGCCCCTGGGGTGTCCGCTGGTACCTCGTAGGAAGCCTCTCGGGGGACGTGTTGGGGCTTCTTGGGCCTCTGTCAGGCCTCGTGGGGGCCTCTTAAGAGCCTCGTGGCGCCTCTTCAGGGCCTCTTAGGGCATCCCAGCGGCGTGTGGGGACGGCAGCCTGGAATTGTCGGTTCGTGCTCCCCCTCTTGGGCCCCTCTTGGGACCGCTTTGGGACCCTTCGTGGGTCATCTTGTGGGCTCTCTGGGACCGTCCTGGGGCCCTCTCGAATCATCTTGGGGCTGCCAAGGAAGTACCTGACGCCGTGCTGGGGGTTTCTTGTGGGCCTCTTAGGCCTCCTCGGGCGGTCTGGGGCGCCTCTTGAGCCGTCTTGGAGCGTTGAAACCCGACAAGGCTTGAACGCAACAGTCCGCTAAATTTGCTTGACGAAAGACCCCACCATCTGCAGCTGCGAATACCGCATTGTGGGTGGAACGTTCGGTGGAGCTCCTTATGAGGCCACGAACCGTGTGAGGGGTGTGCGAAACTGGGCGCGGTGGCGCCATGTGAACCCTCCCGCTGGAGCCTTCGGTGGAACTCCCTATGTGGCCACGACCCAAGAGGGAGGTGTGCCGAATTGGCTTCGGTGGTGCCATGCGAAACCTCCCACTGAACTTCGGTGGAGCTCCTTATGGGGCCACGAACCGTGTGAGGGGTGTGCCGAATTGGGCGCGGTGGTGCCATGCCAACCCTCCCACTGGAGCCTCAGGTGGAGCTCCCGATGGGGCCACGAAGCGTGTGAAGGGATGTGCCGAATTAGGCGCGGTGGTGCCATGCGAACCCTCCCACTGGAGCCTTCGGTGGAGCTCCCTATGTGGCCACGAACCGTGTGAGGGGTGTGCCGAATTGGGCGCGGTGGTGCCATGCGAACACTCCCGCTGGAGCCTTCGGTGGAGCTCCTTATGGGGCCACGAACCGTATGAGGGGTGTGCGGAACTGGGCGCGGTGGCGCCATGTGAACCCTCCCACTGGAGCCTTCGGTGGAACTCCCCATTGGGCCACGAACCAAGTGGGAGGTGTGCCGAATTGGGCGCGGTGGTGCCATGCGAACCCTTCAACTGGAGCCTTCGGTGGAGCTCCCTATGGGGCCACGAAGCGTGTGAGGGGTGTGCCGAATAGGGTGCGGTGGTGCCATGTGAACCCTCCCACTGGAGCCTTCGGTGGAACTCCCTATGGGGCCACGAGCCGTGTGGGGGGTGTGCCACATTCTGTGCGGTGGAGCCATGCGAACTCTCCCACTTGGACCTTAGGTGACGCCCCCTATGAGGCCATGAAGCGTGTGAAGGGATGTGCCGAATTGGGCGCGGTGGTGCCATGCGAACCCTCACACTGAAACCTTCGGTGGAGCTCCTTATGGGGCCACGAACCGTGTGAGGGGTGTGCCGAATTGGGCGCGGTGGTGCCATTCGAACCCTCCCACTGGAGCCTCTGGTGAAGCTCTCTATGGGGCCACGAAACGTGTGAATGGATGCGCCGAAATGGTGTGCATGCGGAGGGCGCAGGCACAGATGGGAGGAGGGAGGAGGGGAAGAAGGAAGGAGGAACGCGGAACGCTCTCTTCAAAATTAGGACCCAACACCACAGGATGGTTGGGAAAAGCAATCGGACATGATTCATTTTGGCATCTCGGGGCACTCGCTGGGGTCCTCTTGGAGCCTCCTTGTGCTGTGTTGGCTTGGGCCGTCTGGAAAGCTTCTTTGTCCGTCGGAGACCTCTGGAAACCGTCTTCGGGGTAGCTCGGCGCAGTCTTGGGCCGTCGGGACGGCTGTCTGATCGCTCCGGGGGCTGTTTGGCTGCGCCCCAGCAGCGGGCCCCGCCCAGAAACGCCCCGAAAAGAATCGGGACCCTGCCGGGACCAAAAAGGGATCATAGGACGGGGGGATTTTGAAAAAAGGGGGCGGCCCGCCCGGGGTCCAGGGACCCAGTTGCCCGTTATCTTAGATGATCTATATGGTAATTAATACATCTGGCGGGTTCCGGAATCCCAAAGCAAACAACCTGACCATCTCTCAGGGGGGCGATTGTTACTTCCGCCGGCTTCCGCCAGCCTGCCGCCAGCTTCCGCTGGCGGAGGCGCCCTCGTTTTACTTCCGCCACCTTTCGCCGCCTTCCGCCGAGGCAGATATGGCAACTCCTTCGATCCTCGAGGGCAAGGCGCTGTCTAGAACGCCTCAAATACGTGTGTACATATATATATATATATATATATATATATATAATATACACATTCGCACATATATATATATATATATATATATACTAGAACCACGCGCGCGCTTCGCGCGCGCTTAGGTTCTGTCGAGTCACAGACCCAGGAATCGTTGCGAGAAGAAATTGGTGACGCGAAGCGTCTTGGGGGCGTCCTTGGACGTCTGGGGTCTCCTGGGGCCTCTTGAGGGGCCTCCTGGGGCCTCCTGGCGGCCTCTTGGGGCGGAAGGCTCGAGCTTGCGGTTCGTGGTCCCCCTCTGGGCCCCCTCTTGGGCCCGTCTTGGGGCCCTCTTGGGCCATCTTGGGCGCCTCTTGGGCCGTCTTGGGGCCCTCTTGGGCTGTCCTGGGGCCCTCTTGGAAGCTTCTTGGGCCGTCTTGGGGCGGTCTTGGGCGCCTCTTGGGCCGTCCTGTAACGTCGGAAAACCCAAAAGACAACTTTGTTGAAAATGTACGTTTTACGAAGGGAATGGGCCAATTTTTGCGTCTAGGGGCCCTCTTGGGACGCATGTTGGAGGCTTCTTGGGGCCTCTTGGGGGCGTCCTTGGACGTCTGGGGTCTCCTGGGGCCTCTTGAGGGGCCTCCTGGGGGCCTCCTGGCGGCCTCTTGGGGCGGAAGGCTCGAGCTTGCGGTTCGTGGTCCCCCTCTGGGCCCCCTCTTGGGCCCGTCTTGGGGCCCTCTTGGGCCATCTTGGGCGCCTCTTGGGCCGTCTTGGGGCCCTCTTGGGCTGTCCTGGGGCCCTCTGGGAAGCTTCTTGGGCCGTCTTGGGGCGGTCTTGGGCGCCTCTTGGGCCGTCCTGTAACGTCGGAAAGCCCAAAAGGCGACTTTGTTAAAAATGTACGTTTTACGAAGGGAATGGGCCAATTCTTGCGTCTAGGGGCCCTCTTGGGACGCATGTTGGAGGCTTCTTGGAGCCTCTTGGGGGCGTCCTTGGACGTCTGGGGTCTCCCTGGGGCCTCTTGAGGGGCCTCCTGGGGGCCTCCTGGCGGCCTCTTGGGGCGGAAGGCTCGAGCTTGCGGTTCGTGGTCCTCCTCTGGGCCCCCTCTTGGGCCCGTCTTGGGGCCCTCTTGGGCCATCTTGGGCGCCTCTTGGGCCGTCTTGGGGCCCTCTTGGGCTGTCCTGGGGCCCTCTGGGAAGCTTCTGGGCCGTCTTGGGGCGGTCTTGGGCGCCTCTTGGGCCGTCCTGTAACGTCGGAAAGCCCAAAAGACAACTTTGTTGAAAACGTACGTTTTACGAAAGGAATGGGCCAATTTTTGCGTCTAGGGGCCCTCTTGGGACGCATGTTGGAGGCTTCTTGGGGCCTCTTGGGGGCGTCCTTGGACGTCTGGAGGCCATCTTCAGCATCTCGGAGCCCTCTTGGAGGCCTCTTGGAAGTTTCTTGGGCCGTCTTGGGCGCTTCTTGGGCCGTCTTGTCTGACTGGGGAGGCCTCCGGCAAGCCCCGACGAGCCTCCGGGCCCCCCGGGGTGCACATTTGCGGTCGAGGTCCCGGCCCCGGGCCCCCGGACCCGGTGCGCCGATATATGTATATATGTATATATATATATATATATATATATATATATATATAGGTAGGTTGGTCGATCGGTCGGTAGGTGGGTAGGTAGGCCAGAAGGTTGGTGTAATAAACATAAGTACATGTAATACAGATGTGCCAGTATGTACGTTTATGCGTATGCGCATACATCTAAATGCCCATCGGTATGTGAATATGTAAATATGTAGATAAATGGTATATATGTATATACTAGAACCATCGCGCGCGCTTCGCGGTCGCTCAAGTTCTAGCTAGGGTCACGATCGTCGTCATTATTGTCATCTTCATCGTCATCGTCATGATCGTGGTCACCATCACGATCACAACAATCATACTTATCACCATTATCATCAGCATCGTGACCACCATCTCCATCATCGTCATCGTACTTTTCAGAGGCTCGAGGAGGTAAGAAGGGACGGAGGAAGGAGGAGGAGGAGGAGGATGAGGCTGACGATGATGAGGGTGCGGAGGAGGACGATGAGGAGGATGATGCTGAGGATGATGGTGATGATGATAATGATGCAGATGATTATGATGATGACGAGACGAGGAGGACGATGAGGAGGAGGAGGATATGATGATGCTGAGGAGGAGGCATGATGAGGAGGATGTGGATGAAGAAGATGAACAACAATGGAAGGATGAAGAAGGGGAGGCCGAGGAGACGGAATCTGATGATGATGATGAGGAGGAGGATGATGACGACCATGAGGATGGTGATGATGCGTCGGATGAATATGAGGAGGAGGAAGATGATGATGATGATGCGAATCTTGATGATGATGATTATGATGGTTATGCTGATGATTGTGTTTTGATGATGCTGCTGCTGCTGATGATGATGAGCATGTTAATGCTTATGAAGATGACGATTGCGACGACCATGACGATGATGAGGAACATGAGGACGAGGCAGAGGCGGACGATCACAATGATGATGAAGAGGACGCGAAGGACGATGATGAGGATGAGGATGATGCTATGATGATGATGGTGATGCGGGTGATGCTGCTGCTGATGATGATGATGATGATGATGATGATGATGATGATGATGATGATGATGATGATGATGATTAGGCGGTGGAGGAGGAAGAGGGTGAGGATGGGGACGAAGAGGGAGGAGGGAAAGAGAAATGATGAGTAATGCGTTGCATCGCCGGCGACGCGAGAGCTGTCTGAAGCATTGCGGGGCGGCCTCACACCTCGTGGCACGCATCTGGACGCCTGCTGTCGAAAGCTCCGATGGCAGGATGCAGAGGAGGGGGAGGAGTTGGTGGACAAGGAGGGAGGAGGATGATGAGGAGGAGGAGGAGGAGAAAGGACATAGCAGAGAAGAAGGAGGAGGAAGAGGAGGAGGAGGAGGAGGAAGGACATAGCAGAGGAGGAGGAGGAGGAGGAGGAACTTCCCCATGCGCACTTTGTTGAACCTGCTGAGTTTCGGGTTGGCTGGATGGTTGATTGGTTGAGCATGCGTTGCAGAGCCTTTGGCTTCAAGCACGCGTGGGTCGCCCAGGGATGGGGCGGCCTTCCACGTGGTGCTATGCCTGCTGCGCCTCGCGGGCGCCTGCCCAGTTGGGGGCACAGGCGCACAAGGGGGGGCACCACTGCAAAGTGTGTGCCCCCGAGCGCCACGGTCGGCTTGGCTTGCGCCGGCCGCACCTAAAGGCGCTCAACGCGAGCACGGCGCACCAGCAGGCTCTGGGGCTTGTGCATAAAAATGAAACAGTGAGCGCTTCAGGCGCTCAATGTTTTCATTTTTCTGCACAAGCTCCCAGGTGGCAGCCCGCGCCAGGAACCCGCTCAAGCAGCGGCCGGCTACAGAAGCCTACCAGAGGCGCCTGGAGGAGAGGGGATACAACCGACCTGGCGCGAATTGCGCGCGGTTGCCTGCGCGGCCGCGCAATCTGTAGCCTTCCGAGAGTAGCAGACAGGCCGCGCTAGCAAACCGCGGCGATGTGCGCCAGCTGTCGGCTTGTGTCCAGCAAGGAGGCCGCCGCCGCCCGGGAGACGCTGCGGCTGGCCGCCAGGGGAGACGGACCCGGATTCGTCATCCGGTCCGTGGCCGGCGGCGTCACCGTCGCCGACGCCAACAACTTGGCGGCCGCCCGCGTCGCGAAAAAGCCCGGCGCCGACAAGGCCTCCGTGGGAAGCGTCTATGCGCTGACCCCAATGCTTGGCCAAGGCCAGCGCGGGCCTCTGGAACGTTCGCGCGCTCTCCTGAACCGAGCCAGAAGTGCGCGCGCGCGAGTTGCGCCGCGGGCAGTCCATACAGAGGGCTGCCAGTGCGATCATGTATGCACTTGGGGAGTGTGCAATGTGTCTCTTCGGCTTCAGAATGAAAAAGATGATTGTCCCATATCTCTCTCTCTCTCTCTTTCTCGCTATGTCTTCTACTTTTCCCTATTAAGATGGGGTCCCCGTGGGGGGGGGCTAGCATATATATATATATATATATATATATATATAGATGAATAGGTATGCATACATAGAACCACGCGCGCGCTTCGCGCGTGCTGTGGTTCTAGCGCAACGCAGGTCACGGTCTCGACACACTGGATGCGGATCGCCACGTCTGTTTTGCAAGTGCGTCGAATCGTTTGAAATATCAGCCGCACTCCTCTCATCACTCGCCCTCCCCATGTCCTGCTCCGTCTCCTCTCCCCTCTGCTTCCTCCTCCCTCTGGTTCCTCCCTTCCGCCCGCTGTCCCTCCCCCCTTCTCGCTCTTCTCTCTCCTATCTCATGCGTCCTTCCTGCTCTTGGGCTCCCGTGGGGCCCCGAGGGCCTTCTTGAAGCCCTCTTCGGCCGTCGCCCCGGTGATCCGTCTTGGGGCTCCCTCGGGCTCCTCTGGGGCGCTCTCGGCCCCGTCTGACGCTTTCGGAGGCCGTCTGCGAGGCATTCTGGGAGGTGTCTGAGGCCGTCATGTAAAGCTCTGGGGCGTTTCGGGGGCAGTCCTGTGGCCTTGCGGGGCGCCTCTTGTGGGGCAGGCTTGGGCCATCCGACGACCATCCAGACGCCTCAGAAGCCAATCGGAAGCGAAGCTGCGAGATCTTCAAAAACGAACGGTTTCCCGATGGCCCTCTTGAAACCTTCTTGGGGCCAATTCTTTGACAAATCAGCAAACTTAGTATTTGCCCCTCGAGGTCCTTTCGCGGGCCCTGTTTGGCCCGGTCGCGCGGTCCTTGGGGTCTTTCCTGGCCAGCTTGCGGCCATCTAGGAACCTCTATGGCCGCGTTGGGCCGTCTTGGCGACCCCTTTGCGTTCTCTGGGGCTGTCAGGCCTGTGGAACCGCTCGGAACGCTGAAAATGGCCCACCGGCCCCAGGGACGAAAGTCTGGTGCGAGGTGTGTGGGGACTTTTGAAAACGTGGGGGGCCTGGGGCTCGGGAGCCTGGTTGCCAGATCCCGCGCCCTCTTGGGGGGCCTCTTGCGGCGTCCTGGGCTGTTTGGAGTCTGGAGGCTGGCTTGGCTTGTCGTGCGAAGCTGGGGGGCCATCTCGGAACTCCGATGGCCGCCCAAGGAGCCTCCGGGGAGGGCCGGGGCCGCGCTGTACAAGCGGGCCTTCCCTCGGGTGCCCCACGGCTGGGACCGCCCTTGTAAGTGCAAAGGCACATCGGAGGATATATCTATACATACATATCTACACATAACGTGTGTGTATATATATATATGTATGCATACATGCATGTGTGTAAGCACGTGTACACCTACACATCTCCATATTTATGCATAGATGCATATCCATGTGCGCATATGATCACACACATGCATTCGTACAGACATACAAAGAGCTATGTGTTCGTACATACGCACAAACATATATGCATGCATGCATATGCGCATACGCACTTATCTACGTACGCTCACAACTGATACACATACGGAGACATATGTTCATCCATCCAGAAGTACAGACAGACAGTCATGCATGCATACCTACACGCATACACACGCATACATATATATATATGCATGTGCTCAATACCTACATACGTATACATCTGGACGTACAACTATGGTTACACATGACTGTGCATACATATATATATATACATATATCTCATATCATGTGTACAAGTAATCATGCATACATACGTACATACATACATACATACATGCATGCATGCATACGTGCATGCATGCACGTTTACTTACATACATACATACATACATGCATACATACATACATACACATACACACATGCATCCCTTCATTCTGACAGGCAGACCGACAGGCAGACAGACAGGCAGGCAGACAGGCAGACAGACAGACAGGCAGACATCACACATACACACATATACACTCACGCACACATAAACACACACATAATATATGTAGATATACACACACGGCCCTTCGGACCATCCTGCCACGGTGAGCGGGTTGTGTGCAAGAGGCCCCTGGGGTGTCCGCTGGTACCTCGTAGGAAGCCTCTCGGGGGACGTGTTGGGGCTTCTTGGGCCTCTGTCAGGCCTCGTGGGGGCCTCTTAAGAGCCTCGTGGCGCCTCTTCAGGGCCTCTTAGGGCATCCCAGCGGCGTGTGGGGACGGCAGCCTGGAATTGTCGGTTCGTGCTCCCCCTCTTGGGCCCCTCTTGGGACCGCTTTGGGACCCTTCGTGGGTCATCTTGTGGGCTCTCTGGGACCGTCCTGGGGCCCTCTCGAATCATCTTGGGGCTGCCAAGGAAGTACCTGACGCCGTGCTGGGGGTTTCTTGTGGGCCTCTTAGGCCTCCTCGGGCGGTCTGGGGCGCCTCTTGAGCCGTCTTGGAGCGTTGAAACCCGACAAGGCTTGAACGCAACAGTCCGCTAAATTTGCTTGACGAAAGACCCCACCATCTGCAGCTGCGAATACCGCATTGTGGGTGGAACGTTCGGTGGAGCTCCTTATGAGGCCACGAACCGTGTGAGGGGTGTGCGAAACTGGGCGCGGTGGCGCCATGTGAACCCTCCCGCTGGAGCCTTCGGTGGAACTCCCTATGTGGCCACGACCCAAGAGGGAGGTGTGCCGAATTGGCTTCGGTGGTGCCATGCGAAACCTCCCACTGAACTTCGGTGGAGCTCCTTATGGGGCCACGAACCGTGTGAGGGGTGTGCCGAATTGGGCGCGGTGGTGCCATGCCAACCCTCCCACTGGAGCCTCAGGTGGAGCTCCCGATGGGGCCACGAAGCGTGTGAAGGGATGTGCCGAATTAGGCGCGGTGGTGCCATGCGAACCCTCCCACTGGAGCCTTCGGTGGAGCTCCCTATGTGGCCACGAACCGTGTGAGGGGTGTGCCGAATTGGGCGCGGTGGTGCCATGCGAACACTCCCGCTGGAGCCTTCGGTGGAGCTCCTTATGGGGCCACGAACCGTATGAGGGGTGTGCGGAACTGGGCGCGGTGGCGCCATGTGAACCCTCCCACTGGAGCCTTCGGTGGAACTCCCCATTGGGCCACGAACCAAGTGGGAGGTGTGCCGAATTGGGCGCGGTGGTGCCATGCGAACCCTTCAACTGGAGCCTTCGGTGGAGCTCCCTATGGGGCCACGAAGCGTGTGAGGGGTGTGCCGAATAGGGTGCGGTGGTGCCATGTGAACCCTCCCACTGGAGCCTTCGGTGGAACTCCCTATGGGGCCACGAGCCGTGTGGGGGGTGTGCCACATTCTGTGCGGTGGAGCCATGCGAACTCTCCCACTTGGACCTTAGGTGACGCCCCCTATGAGGCCATGAAGCGTGTGAAGGGATGTGCCGAATTGGGCGCGGTGGTGCCATGCGAACCCTCACACTGAAACCTTCGGTGGAGCTCCTTATGGGGCCACGAACCGTGTGAGGGGTGTGCCGAATTGGGCGCGGTGGTGCCATTCGAACCCTCCCACTGGAGCCTCTGGTGAAGCTCTCTATGGGGCCACGAAACGTGTGAATGGATGCGCCGAAATGGTGTGCATGCGGAGGGCGCAGGCACAGATGGGAGGAGGGAGGAGGGGAAGAAGGAAGGAGGAACGCGGAACGCTCTCTTCAAAATTAGGACCCAACACCACAGGATGGTTGGGAAAAGCAATCGGACATGATTCATTTTGGCATCTCGGGGCACTCGCTGGGGTCCTCTTGGAGCCTCCTTGTGCTGTGTTGGCTTGGGCCGTCTGGAAAGCTTCTTTGTCCGTCGGAGACCTCTGGAAACCGTCTTCGGGGTAGCTCGGCGCAGTCTTGGGCCGTCGGGACGGCTGTCTGATCGCTCCGGGGGCTGTTTGGCTGCGCCCCAGCAGCGGGCCCCGCCCAGAAACGCCCCGAAAAGAATCGGGACCCTGCCGGGACCAAAAAGGGATCATAGGACGGGGGGATTTTGAAAAAAGGGGGCGGCCCGCCCGGGGTCCAGGGACCCAGTTGCCCGTTATCTTAGATGATCTATATGGTAATTAATACATCTGGCGGGTTCCGGAATCCCAAAGCAAACAACCTGACCATCTCTCAGGGGGGCGATTGTTACTTCCGCCGGCTTCCGCCAGCCTGCCGCCAGCTTCCGCTGGCGGAGGCGCCCTCGTTTTACTTCCGCCACCTTTCGCCGCCTTCCGCCGAGGCAGATATGGCAACTCCTTCGATCCTCGAGGGCAAGGCGCTGTCTAGAACGCCTCAAATACGTGTGTACATATATATATATATATATATATATATATATAATATACACATCGCACATATATATATATATATATATATACTAGAACCACGCGCGCGCTTCGCGCGCGCTTAGGTTCTGTCGAGTCACAGACCCAGGAATCGTTGCGAGAAGAAATTGGTGACGCGAAGCGTCTTGGGGGCGTCCTTGGACGTCTGGGGTCTCCTGGGGCCTCTTGAGGGGCCTCCTGGGGGCCTCCTGGCGGCCTCTTGGGGCGGAAGGCTCGAGCTTGCGGTTCGTGGTCCCCCTCTGGGCCCCCTCTTGGGCCCGTCTTGGGGCCCTCTTGGGCCATCTTGGGCGCCTCTTGGGCCGTCTTGGGGCCCTCTTGGGCTGTCCTGGGGCCCTCTTGGAAGCTTCTTGGGCCGTCTTGGGGCGGTCTTGGGCGCCTCTTGGGCCGTCCTGTAACGTCGGAAAGCCCAAAAGACAACTTTGTTGAAAATGTACGTTTTACGAAGGGAATGGGCCAATTTTTGCGTCTAGGGGCCCTCTTGGGACGCATGTTGGAGGCTTCTTGGGGCCTCTTGGGGGCGTCCTTGGACGTCTGGGGTCTCCTGGGGCCTCTTGAGGGGCCTCCTGGGGGCCTCCTGGCGGCCTCTTGGGGCGGAAGGCTCGAGCTTGCGGTTCGTGGTCCCCCTCTGGGCCCCCTCTTGGGCCCGTCTTGGGGCCCTCTTGGGCCATCTTGGGCGCCTCTTGGGCCGTCTTGGGGCCCTCTTGGGCTGTCCTGGGGCCCTCTGGGAAGCTTCTTGGGCCGTCTTGGGGCGGTCTTGGGCGCCTCTTGGGCCGTCCTGTAACGTCGGAAAGCCCAAAAAGGCGACTTTGTTAAAAATGTACGTTTTACGAAGGGAATGGGCCAATTCTTGCGTCTAGGGGCCCTCTTGGGACGCATGTTGGAGGCTTCTTGGAGCCTCTTGGGGGCGTCCTTGGACGTCTGGGGTCTCCTGGGGCCTCTTGAGGGGCCTCCTGGGGGCCTCCTGGCGGCCTCTTGGGGCGGAAGGCTCGAGCTTGCGGTTCGTGGTCCCCCTCTGGGCCCCCTCTTGGGCCCGTCTTGGGGCCCTCTTGGGCCATCTTGGGCGCCTCTTGGGCCGTCTTGGGGCCCTCTTGGGCTGTCCTGGGGCCCTCTTGGAAGCTTCTTGGGCCGTCTTGGGGCGGTCTTGGGCGCCTCTTGGGCCGTCCTGTAACGTCGGAAAGCCCAAAAGACAACTTTGTTGAAAATGTACGTTTTACGAAGGGAATGGGCCAATTTTTGCGTCTAGGGGCCCTCTTGGGACGCATGTTGGAGGCTTCTTGGGGCCTCTTGGGGGCGTCCTTGGACGTCTGGAGGCCATCTTCAGCATCTCGGAGCCCTCTTGGAGGCCTCTTGGAAGTTTCTTGGGCCGTCTTGGGCGCTTCTTGGGCCGTCTTGTCTGACTGGGGAGGCCTCCGGCAAGCCCCGACGAGCCTCCGGGCCCCCCGGGGTGCACATTTGCGGTCGAGGTCCCGGCCCCGGGCCCCCGGACCCGGTGCGCCGATATATGTATATATGTATATATATATATATATATATATATATATATATATAGGTAGGTTGGTCGATCGGTCGGTAGGTGGGTAGGTAGGCCAGAAGGTTGGTGTAATAAACATAAGTACATGTAATACAGATGTGCCAGTATGTACGTTTATGCGTATGCGCATACATCTAAATGCCCATCGGTATGTGAATATGTAAATATGTAGATAAATGGTATATATGTATATACTAGAACCATCGCGCGCGCTTCGCGGTCGCTCAAGTTCTAGCTAGGGTCACGATCGTCGTCATTATTGTCATCTTCATCGTCATCGTCATGATCGTGGTCACCATCACGATCACAACAATCATACTTATCACCATTATCATCAGCATCGTGACCACCATCTCCATCATCGTCATCGTACTTTTCAGCATCATCATCATCCGCATCATCAACATCTTGTTGGTCGTCGTCGGCGTCGTCGTCGGCATAGTCATCGTCATCATCATCAGCGTCATCGCCGTCATCATCCCTGGTCCACTGCAGTTCCCTTACCCTCCTCCTCTTCCCGTTCTCCCTCTTCCCATCATTTCATACTCATCCTTTTCCTCGTCGGCGTCTCCCTGAAAGGGATCTCTGCTCCTTCACCTCCTCCTCCTCCTCCTTCTCCTCCTCTTCTTACTCCTCCCTGTCGTCCCCGATGTTCGGTGTGTCCCTCCTTGTGTTCCTTCACCTACTTCACCTCATTCCTCCTCTCGAGCCCTCTTCATCTCGCGCTCCCCTTCCCTCCTCGTCCTTAGCATCCCTCCCCGAGCCAGAGAATCAGAGAGCAAGATAATCAAACAAGAACAATGCCCCTCCTCCTCCTCTTCCCAATCCTCTTCCCCCTCTTCGACCTCCTGATCTTCCTCCCCCTCCTCCTCCTCCTCCTCCTCCTCCTGCTCCTCACCCTCCAGCTCCCCCACCTCCTCCTCCTTCTCCTCCTCTCCCGTCCTCCTCCCCTTCCCTCCTCCTCCTCCTCCTCCTCCTCCTCCGATTCTCTTTTCTCAGCGCATCCAGTACACGGGTGCCTACTGGACCGCGTGCCGGGAGCCTTTTTGGGAAGCATTGTGGCAGTCTCTGGAGCCTCTCTGGGCCTTTATTTGGAATCCTTTGGGGCCTTTGTTGGCCCGTCTGAAGGCCCATTTCTGCCGTTCCAGGTCCCTCTCTTGGCTCGTCGTGGGGAGCTCAGCCCGTCTTGGGGCCCTCCTGGGGCCCTCTCCGACCATGTAGGAATCCTCTGGTGGCCCCCTCGGGCTTCCTGGGGGCTCTCTTGGGCCGTCTTGTAGCTCTTCTGTGCCGCTCGAAGCTCTCTTCGGCCCATCTTGGAATTGGGGCCTCTCGGGCCGTCGGGGGCCCATTGTGGTATCCTCTTGGGCCGTCGTGACCGCTGGTAGAATTGAAAAACGAAGCTCCCGGAAATATTACCTAACAGCTTGTTCTGATAGGCTTCTAGTGGTGTCAAAAGAGAGCAGCAGATGACTCCACAGGGGGGTCTGGGCGGGTGCCGGACAGGGTGCCGCAGAAGTCGTTTTAAGCCAACAGTCACACACTTCGTGCTCTTCGACCTCCCAGAACTCCATTCCCGGGCCACATTTTGAATAACCGGAGCCAACAGTCACACACTTCGTGCTCTTCGACTCCCAGAACTCCATTCCCGGGCCACATTTTGGATGCCCGGAGCCAACTGTAGGCCACTTCGTGCTCTTCGATTTCCCAGAACTCCATTCCCGGGCCACATTTTGGATGCCCGGAGCCAACTGTAGGCCACTTCGTGGTCTTCGAGTTCCCAGAATTCCATTCCTGGGCATGATTTTGAATGCCCGGAGCCAACTGTAGGCCACTTCGTGTTCTTCGAGTTCCCAGAACTCCATTCCCGGGCCACATTTTGAATGCTGAGGCAGGCTGATGCTGAGGCTGAGGCAGGCTGAGGATGAGGCAGGCTGAGGCTGAGGCCGAGGCTGAAGGCAGACTGAGGCTGAGGCTGAAGTAGGCTGAGGCTGAGGCTGAGGCAGGCTGAGGCTGAGGCTGAGGCAGGCTGATGCTGAGGCAGGCTGAGGCTGAGGCTGAGGCTGATGCAGGCTGAGGCTGAGGCAGCCTGAGGCTGACGCCGAGGCTGAAGGCAGACTGAGGCTGAGGCTGAAGCAGGCTGAGGCTGAGGCTGAGGCAGGCTGAGGCTGAGGCAGGCTGAGGCTGAGGCTGAGGCAGGCTGAGGCTGAGGCTGTGACTGCGACTGCCGTTGCCACTGCGACTGTCATCGCGAATGCGACTACGACTGCGAGAACAGCAGAATTCTACAACTGGATTCTCATATGAATCTTAAGGGGAATGCTTCCAGATATGCTCCTACACATCGCTGTTAGGTTGCTTTGCCGGGATAATGTGTTTTTCCATTGGAAATGTTGGATTTTTGTCTTTGGAGGGCCTTCTCAGCGGCCTCTTGGACAGTCGTGGGGGGGTCATTTGGGGCCTTTTGTGGCCCGTCTGGGAGCCCACTTCGGCTGTCCCAAGCTCCTCTTGGCATGTCATGGGTAGTTGAGCCGTCTTGGGGTCCTCATGGAGCCCTCTCCGACCATGTAGGGATCCTCCGGTGGCTCCCTCGGGCCCCCTGGGGAATCTCTCGGGCTGTTTTGGAGCTCTCTTGTCCTGCTCGACGCTCTCTTGAGGCTGTCTTGGAGCCCTCTTGGGGGCCTCGTAGACCGTGTGGCGCCGATTTGGAGAGCCTTTAGGGCCGACGTGGCCGCCGATGGAACATAAGAAACGAAAATCATAGGAATGTACGTTTTTCCATTGGAAATGCTCGCTTTTTGCACCCAGAAGCCTTCTCAGCGGCCTCCTGGACCGTCTTCAGGGAGACTTAGTAGGCCTTGTTTGGACCCTCTGGGAGCCCAGTTCGGCCGTTCCGGGTCCTTCTTCGCCCGCCATGGGGACCTGAGCCCGTCTTGGGACCCTCTGGTGGCCCTCTGGGGGCCCTCTCCGACCATGTGGGGATCCTCCGGTGGCCCCCTCGGGGTTCCTGGGTACTCTTTTGGGCAGTGTTGGTGCTCTCTTGTGCTGCTTGAAGCTCTCTTCAGGCCGTCTTGGGGCCCTCTTGGGGCCTCTTGGGCCGTCTGGGGTTCATTTTGGGAGATGGGGCCGTCGCGGCCGCTGGTAGAACTGAAAAGCAAATATCCAAGAAATATACGTTTTCCCATCTGAAATGCTTGATTTTTGCCCTTGGAGGGCCTTCTCGGCGGCCTCTTGGACCGTCTTGAGTGATCTTGTCGCCGTCTAGGAGCAGTCTTGGGCTGTCTTCGAGCGCTCGTGGCCCGTCCAGAAGCCATCTCAGTGCGCTCGTCAGCCACCTTCCAGACAACCTGGGGCGCTTCGGGCGCCTCTTGGGCCAGCTTGGGAGCCTCTGGGGGGGTCCAGGGCCCCTTCTGAACCCTCTTGGAGCCCTCAAGGCCCCCCGGCCCCCCATACGAACCAAAAGCAACAGTTCTGGGCCCTCCCCCGGCCTACTCCGATATATATATATATATATATATATATATATATATGTGTATGTATATATATATATATGTATGTATGTGTATAAATATGTATGTATATATACACATTGTATGTATATGAATATATATATATATATATATTATATATATATATATATATATTATACAAATCCCCCCAGACGCCTGCCGCCGCTTGCGTCGCTCGCCCGCGCGGTCGCATACGCCTGGAAGCCCTCGACGAGCTCCAGCCGCAGCCCGCGGTTGTGCTGGCGCGCCACCTCCCCGTTCCTCCACGCCGCGCCCCTCGCCTCCTTGGCCGCCTCCGCCCCGAAGCCCAGGGCCCCCCAAACCAGGACATCGCTACGGCAGGTGCGCGTCGTGTCGACCCCGTCGGTGGCTTCTGACACAGCGGGGATCGTTCAACCTCGAACGAGCGGCCGTTTCCGAAACGTCAGATCGTTCAACATCGACCGATTCTGGGTCGCCAGCGGCGCTCCAAATTTGAGCGCCGGCGGCGGGGTCGCCGCCGGTCGACACGATGCGAAGCTACCGTAACCAGGACTTGGGACCCCCCCCCTGGAGAGAACAAAGCATTGAGCCTGCTTCGACCCACGGCCGCAGCCTTCTCGGGCGTGCCAAAGTGTCCTGGTTTGGCAGGAGTCCCCGTCTGGGGGGGCCCCGAGAAGCGCGCGAGCACGTCGGCCCGGACGTGCTCCAGGTCCGTGCTTGTCCGCGAGGCCAGGAACCGGGCGAGGGCCCCGTGCTCCTCCTCTGGAACGCAGGAGGCCATGCTGGAGGCACACAACCCTTTAGACAAACATCGCATCCCGAGCGGCGCGGCCGGAAGGCGCCCGCAGGCGGAGCCTCTGCCACAAGATTTCTGGGCGCGTGCGTCGCCCCGGGGAGGCCGGCGCGCACATGGTACGGTGGGGGGCATTGGACAAGGAACCCTTGCATATAAGGAATCCAGGGTCGGGAAGCCAGTGGAACTCCAATCGTGGATCGGCCATGGATATCACCACCGCCCTCATTGGAGAAGGAATCCTCCAGGGTCTGGCGCCTCCTGGGGCTATTCCTCAACAAACGCCTCCACCATGTTTGAGTACATGCTTGGGTGGTGCCGATCCTCGACCTCCGCCCTCAGCCTCGCGTCGAGCTCCTCCGGCCCCTCGGCCCCCAGCCCATGCCAGCGGCCCCGGAGCCGCTCGATCGCGGCCTCACCCTCGGCGCGAGCCGCACGCTCGCGCTCCATCCTGTCGCGCCCGACGTCGCGCTCCGCCAGGGCGCCCTCGATGCTGCCGCACCGGAAGGCGCCGCGCGTGGTCGCGAAGAGGCGGATCGCCTCCAGCTCCCGCTCGAACTCCGCGGTCACGGCCGAGTGCTCGTCGCCGAAGAGGTCCTCCATCTCCTCCTCGCCCGTGCACATGCTCAGGGTGTTGTCGAGGAAGACGCACGGGCAGTCGTGGTCGTGGCCGACGATCGTCCGCAGTG
The DNA here is from genome assembly GCA_963575745.1 of Prorocentrum cordatum. NCBI lineage: Eukaryota > Dinophyceae > Prorocentrales > Prorocentraceae > Prorocentrum > Prorocentrum cordatum. The sequence continues at coordinate 287,323 of CAUYUJ010019059.1, forward strand.
CCTCGTTCATGTTGGCCGCCAGCGACTCCTTGGTAACGCCGCGCCGCTTCTGAACCTTGCTCGCCCTCTTTGTGTAATCCCACCTGGTGAACCCGATCAGTGTGTTCCTCATGAGAGCAACGCCGAACACCGACTTCAAAGACTGCAACATATCCTTCAGGTGGACTCCGATCCGCGTCTCCTGAGCGTTGAAGAGGAGGAGGAAACAATTGACATGGCCGACGTCGGTCCTCAGATAATTCACCATCGACTCTATGAAGCCCGTGTCCCTGCCCTCGGAGTCGCTGAAGCCGCATAGGTCCACCCCCCGCACCCGCGGCCCATCGCCCCTCCAGGGCAGCGTGGCCGACGCGGGCCGGACGGTGTCCGAGGAGAACGCGTGGCCCACGGAGTACGCCTGCGAGCGGAAGCAGGAGTTCAGGGTCGACCCCTTGCCCACGCCCGTCGCCCCCAGCAGGCAGAGAGTCGGCACCTCCTCGTCTCGCTCCTGGCCGCCGCCCTGCTGCCCCGAGCCCGGAGCAGCACCGCCGGCCGCAGCCGCCATCGCGCCGCCCTTCGTGATGGGCCTGTCTTCCACCACCACAACCATAAGTTGGAGGGGGGAAGGAGGAGGAGGAGGAGGTGGAGGAGGAGGACCCCCTCCCCCTCCAACTTGTGGTGGTAGTGGTGGAAAACAGGCCCATCACTTCGCTCCCGGCCGGCGGTGCCCCCACGGCCTCGAGCGCGCATGGCTCGAGCCAGGGCCTCGGCCGAGGCTCGGGCCCGAGGCTACGGACCCCGTTCGCCCGGGCTCCTTCCACGCCACACGGGGGGGGCGCCCACGGGCGCCCAGCAGGCAAAACCCGTGGCGGACTCGTCTGGCGCAGGGGGCGCCCCCACGAGGTGCCCGCGGGCGCCCACCAGGCGGGACCCCGGCGGACTACTTGCCAAGCCAGGCGAGGACCCCGACTGCCAACACTGGCTGGCGAACGGGCCAGGGGTGGCCTCATGACCGGCTGAAGCATCACCACTAAGAGGCTCCATGCCAACTTGCGGATGGCTCGCGTGGGGGGGGCAATCCTCAGCGCGCAAAGCGTCAAAGGTAATGGTAAACATCGGCAACGGCTGGGACACGTGTGCTCGGCCGCGAACTTCGGAACAAAACCGTGTTGCGACCGTGCCCTCCCTCTGCCAAGTGACTCCTGCCGAAATCGGCGTCGCCTCTGAGCAGGTCCAGCTCGGCAGTTTCACCTTGAAAAATCGCAGCGGCAAGCGAGGGGCATCAAAGGAGCCAAGACAGAACGGCGCACGCTCAACATTTGGGAATATGCATCACATGATGGTTGCCCCGATTTGACCAGGAGGTCTCCTTCCGATCGCCATTAGAACCAGATCGGGCGCTTCTGCTTCAGCGCCGCCGCCACGTGTCGGAAGCAAGTCGTGCGACGCCGCAGGAAGCCCTGACGAATCAAACCAATCAAACCCAGTCGATGAAACACCACCTGCACCAGTGCTGTAGTATTCAAACGATCTGCACATCAACCCACCGCCGAATTTGTCAAAGCCCTGGTGAAGAGGTGCAACGCAGGCACCTGGGCACGTGCCGAACAGTGCCTGAGCCACTAGACCTGCGTACCTTCCCATTCCCCACAAGCCATGATCAAGTGGCCCATTCCATTCACCAAGGCAGCACAGGCGGAACGCGCAAAGGACACATCCTAAAGCGACACCGCGCTGATCATACAATCAGCCCTGGTGGTAGATCGTCGGGCCCGAATTATCCGGTCTCCAGGAGTGCCTCACGAGCTCCATCGGAAGAGGAAGGTAACAAGATGGAAGGCACCAGTACCGAGTTCAAGCCATCTCAGAAGACTGATGTCAGAACGGCGATGCTGCTACTTATGATGATGATGATGATGATGATGATGATGATGATGATGATGATGCTGATGATGCTGATGATGCTGATGATGCTGATGATGATGCTGATGATGATGATGCTGATAATGCTGATGATGCTGATGATGCTGATGATGCTGATGATGATGATGATACTGATGTTGCTGGTTCGGCTGATGATGCTGATGATGATGACGATGTTGCTGCTGATGGTGATGATGACGCTGACGATGACGGTGTTGATGGTGATGATGCTGGTGACCGTGATGATGATGATGATGACGATGGTGATGATGATGATGACGATGATGTTGATTATGGAGTTGATGATGCTGCTGCTGATGATGATGACGATGATGAATATGATGATGAGCATGGTGTTCATAATGATGATCATGACGACGATGATGATGCTGATGATATTATTCATGACGATTCTGTTGATGCTGAT
>CAUYUJ010019059.1:294651-332151 GCA_963575745.1 Prorocentrum cordatum
CAGCCCTCGAAAGCGGCGACAGTTTCGCAGATCGCAGCCCCCCAGGCACCTCGACGTCTTGCTCAGATCTGCGCGGTGCCTCACCCCGCTGGACCCACCATCAGCCCTCGAAAGTGGCGACGGTGTCGCAGATCGCAACCCCCCAGGCACGGCGAGGTCTTGCTCAGGTCACCGCGGTGTCTCACCCCGCTGGACCCACCAGCAGCCCTCGAAAGTGGCGACAGTGTCGCAGATCGCAGCTCCCCAGGGACGGCGAGGTCTCGCTCAGGTCCCCGCGGTGCCTCACTCCGCAAGACCCACCATCAGCCCTCGGAAGCGGCGACAGTGTCGCAGATCGCAACTCCCCGGGGACGGCGAGGTCTCGCTCAGGTCCCCTCGGTGTCTCACCCCGCTGGACCCACCAGCGGCCCTCGAAAGTGGCTGCAGTTTCGCAGATCGCAGCCCCCCAGGGACGGCGAGGTCTTGCTCAGATCTGCGCGGTGCCTCACTCCGCTGGACCCACCATCAGCCCTCGAAAGTGGCGACGGTGTCGCAGATCGCAGCCCCCCAGGCACGGCGAGGTCTTGCTCAGATCCCCGCGGTGCCTCACCCCGCTGGACCCAACAGCAGCCCTCGAAAGTGGCGACGGTGTCGCAGATTGCAGCCCCCGCGGTGCCTCACCCCGCTGGACCCAACGGCAGCCCTCGAAACTGGCGACGGTGTCGCAGATCGCAGCCCCCCAGGCACGGCGAGGTCTCGCTCAGGTCCCTGCGGTGCCTCGCTCCGCTGGACCCACCAGCAGCCTTCGAAAGTGGCGACGGTTCCGCAGATCGCAGCATCCCCAAGGACGGCGAGGTCTTGCTCAGATCCCCGCGGTGCCTCACCCCGCTGGACCCAACAGCAGCCCTCGAAAGTGGCGACGGTGTCGCAGATTGCAGCCCCCGCGGTGCCTCACCCCGCTGGACCCAACGGCAGCCCTCGAAACTGGCGACGGTGTCGCAGATCGCAGCCCCCCAGGCACGGCGAGGTCTCGCTCAGGTCCCTGCGGTGCCTCGCTCCGCTGGACCCACCAGCAGCCTTCGAAAGTGGCGACGGTGTCGCAGATCGCAGCTCCCCAGGGACGGCGAGGTCTCGCTCAGGTCTCCGCGGTGCCTCACTCCGCAAGACCCACCATCAGCCCTCGGAAGCGGCGACGGTGTCGCAGATCGCAACTCCCCGGGGACGGCGAGGTCTCGCTCAGGTCCCCTCGGTGTCTCACCCCGCTGGACCCACCAGCGGCCCTCGAAAGTGGCTGCAGTTTCGCAGATCGCAGCCCCCCAGGGACGGCGAGGTCTTGCTCAGATCTGCGCGGTGCCTCACTCCGCTGGACCCACCATCAGCCCTCGAAAGTGGCGACGGTGTCGCAGATCGCAGCCCCCCAGGCACGGCGAGGTCTTGCTCAGATCCCCGCGGTGCCTCACCCCGCTGGACCCAACAGCAGCCCTCGAAAGTGGCGACGGTGTCGCAGATTGCAGCCCCCGCGGTGCCTCACCCCGCTGGACCCAACGGCAGCCCTCGAAACTGGCGACGGTGTCGCAGATCGCAGCCCCCCAGGCACGGCGAGGTCTCGCTCAGGTCCCTGCGGTGCCTCGCTCCGCTGGACCCACCAGCAGCCTTCGAAAGTGGCGACGGTTCCGCAGATCGCAGCATCCCCAAGGACGGCGAGGTCTTGCTCAGATCCCCGCGGTGCCTCACCCCGCTGGACCCAACAGCAGCCCTCGAAAGTGGCGACGGTGTCGCAGATTGCAGCCCCCGCGGTGCCTCACCCCGCTGGACCCAACGGCAGCCCTCGAAACTGGCGACGGTGTCGCAGATCGCAGCCCCCCAGGCACGGCGAGGTCTCGCTCAGGTCCCTGCGGTGCCTCGCTCCGCTGGACCCACCAGCAGCCTTCGAAAGTGGCGACGGTTCCGCAGATCGCAGCATCCCCAAGGACGGCGAGGTCTTGCTCAGATCCCCGCGGTGCCTCACCCCGCTGGACCCAACAGCAGCCCTCGAAAGTGGCGACAATTTCGCAGATTGCAGCCCCCGCGGTGCCTCACTCCGCTGGACCCAACGGCAGCCCTCGAAAGTGGCGACGGTGTCGCAGATCGCAGCCCCCAGGGACGGCGAGGTCTCGCTCAGGTCCCCGCGGTGCCTCACTCCACAGGACCCACCAGCAGCCCTCTAGAGTGGCGACGGTGTCGCAGATCGCAGCCCCCCCAGGGACGGCGAGGTCTCGCTCAGGTCCCCGCGGCGCCTCATTCCGCTGGACCCACGAGCAGCCCCCAAACGTGGCGACGGTGTCGCAGATCGCAGCCCACCCCAAGGACGGCGAGGTCTCTCAGGTCACCGCGGTGTCTCACTACGCTGGACCCACCAGCAGCCCTCGAAAGTCGCGACAATGTCGCAGATCGCAGCTCCCCAGGGACGGCGAGGTCTCGCTCAGGTCCCCGCGGTGCCTCACTCCGCTGGACTTACCAGCAGCCCTCGGAAATGGCGACAGTTTCGCAGATCGCAGCCCCCCAAGGACGGCGAGGTCTTGCTCAGATCTGCGCGGTGTCTCACTCCGCTGGACCCACCAGCTGCCCTCGAAAGTGGCGACAGTTTCGCAGATCGCAGCCCCCCCCATGGACGGCGAGGTCTCGCTCAGGTCCCCGCGGTGCCTCACTCCGCTGGGCCCAACAACAGCCCTCGAACGTGGCGACAGTGTCACAGATCGCAGCCCCTTAGCAAGATGCACACACAAGAGATATCGCAGCCAGGATGCACACACACACACAAACACACACACACACACACACACACGCACACACACACACTCACACACACACACACACTTACGGGGTACGCACACGTCAAGAGGAGACACGAGGAACGCGAGAGGCGAGAGGCGGGAGAATGAAGACTGGAGACCGCAGTGCTTTATTCAAAACGAATACCCAACCACGGAGGGTTGGGAATTACCCTGGCGACGTACCAAGACCCTGCGCAATGCGGGGCATGAGTAGCCTGGGAGACGTTATGCGGAGGTGATGACGTGACATGGGCGCATATACTTCTGCGAGCGGCATTCGTGAGGCTCGCAGCCCCCCAAGGATTGCGATGTCTCGCTCAGATCTGCCTGGTGCCTCGCTCCGCTGAACCCGCCACCAGCCTTAGAAAGTGGCGACGTTTTCGCAGATTGCAGCCCCCCAAGGACGCCGAGGCCCCGCTCAGATCTACGCGGTGCCTCACTCCGCTGGGCCCACCGGCAGCCCTCAAACGTGGCGACAGTTCCGCAGATTACAGCCCCCCAAACACGGCGAGGTCTTGCTCAGGTCCCCGCGGTGCCTCACTCCGCTGGGCCCACCAGCGGCCCTCGAAACTGGCGACGGTGTCGCAGATCGCAGCCCCCCCAGACACGGCGAGGTCTTGCTCAGATCTGCGCGGTGCCTCACTCCGCTGGACCCACCAGCGGCCCTCGAAAGTGGCGACGGTGTCGCAGATCGCAGCCCCCCCAGGCACGGCGAGGTCTTGCTCAGATCTGCGCGGTGCCTCACTCCGCTGGACCCACCAGCAGCCCTCGAAAGTGGCGACGGTGTCGCAGATCGCAGCCCCCCAGGCACGGCGAGGTCTTGCTCAGATCTGCGCGGTGCCTCACTCCGCTGGACCCACCAGCAGCCCTCGAAACTGGCGACAATGTCGCAGATCGCAGCCCCCCAGGCACGGCGAGGTCTCGCTCAGGTCCCCGCGGTGCCTCACTCCGCTGGACCCACCAGCAGCCCTCGAAAGTGGCGACAGTGTCGCAGATCGCAGCCCCCCAGGCACGGCGAGGTCTTGCTCAGATCCCCGCGGTGCCTCACCCCGCTGGGCCCACCAGCAGCCCTCGAAAGTGGCGACAGTTTCGCAGATCGCAGCCCCCATCGTCGGCGAAGAGAGGGCAGGAGGAGGCGGGAGGCGGGAGGCGGAGGAGGGACGCGACCACAGTGCTCTACTCAAAACGAATACCCAACCAAGGAGGGTTGGGAATAAAATATTCAGGGTCTGGAGGCCGGTGGAACTCCAATTGAGGCTTGGCCATGGATATCACCGCCGCCCTCATCAGATAAAGAATCCTCGGGTCAGCAACCTCCTGGGCACATTCCTTAATCAACGCCCTCACCGTAATGGCAGTGGCGGTGATGTTTCTTTTCGGATGGCGTCGCCAGGGGCCCCAGCTTGCGCCCCTGCCACTCCCGTGTTTGGCAAGGTTTCTGGAAATCAGCTGGCGGACCCCCCTTCTATCCGCAGAGTTCAGCGTGAACGCGTGCACCGCCCCCCTTCCCTCGTGGCAGGTGTGTCTCGTCAACTCTGCGGGTGCTATTTTGTGCGCTTGGCTTCGGTACACAGACAGAGCCCTGAGCTGATCTGAATGGCACCAGGAGCACCGCATGTGGCGCTTGAGGCGGGGACACTAACGTCAACACTCGGTCTCCCCAGCTGGAGCGCTTTCTAGATTCTAGACGTTGCAACGAACGCTGCTCGAGCCGATGATGATAGTGTTGACTGATCGGACCTGACGTTGGCAGGATCCCCCACATATGTCAAGCGCGTGCTATACGAATAATGAGACAAGGTCGCTTCGATACTCACATAGACTCAGACGTAAAACATCCGATTAGCTGCAACCACTTTTGGGACAGAGGGCAGCCAATGGTCGCGCTGTCCTGACAGAGGCTTGCTGGTTGCATGCGAATCCTCGTGAGTATAGCGCGCACCGCTAACGCAATCACGCTTGAGGTGTTCCGTTCCCACAATCGGGCCTCAGCCAATATACGCGTGCACGTGTATGACGACTCGGCAAGGTCATGCATGACCATCGCCTGATGAGCACACGCAAGGCACGGCTTCAAATGATAATGAAGAAAATGAAACATATACCGGGGGCATGAGGCGAATGGGCAGTGGGCTGACGAGGCTTGGCTCGAATCTCCTACATGTCAGCTCGCACGCATGTGAACGCCAATGAGAATGAGGAGGAGAAGAGCGAGGGTGAGGAGGAGGAGGAGCAGGATCAAATGAAACCTCGGATGCATCAAGGACGCTACAATGCACACGTCCGTTGGAAGTCTCAGCAGTCATCCCACTTCACTGCGGGAGCAGCTCCCTTGAAGGACGAGCGCCCCATGACCCCACCTCTGCCCCACCGTCCCTGCCTCCCCCCACCCCACCGCGGGTGGCTGTGCTGGTGGTGGTGATCCTCGTTCTTCCACGGGGCAGGGGTGGATGTCCAGAAGAGTCTTTGGGCTGGGAGGAGGGAGCGGGCAGGAAGGAGGGCGAGCCAGAGGGACGGAGGAGGGAGAGGAGGAGGAGGTGGAGGAGGAGGCAAGGCAACGCAACGCAAGGCAAGGCAAGGCAAGGCAAGGCAAGGCAAGGCGAGGCGAGGCAAGGGCAAGGGCGGTCGGAGGTCGTTAGGTGGATCAGCTGCCTCAAGACGACCTCTGAGTATGCGGGTGTGGGGGGAGGGGAAGGGGTGGGACAGGAGGAGGACGGAGGGGGAATTGGGAGAGGGGAGCAGGAAGAGGAGAAAAGGAGGAAAGGAGAGAGGAAGGAGGGGGGGTACCCGGGCGGACTCTGGACGGGGAGGGAGAGCCCCTCCTGGCAGCCTCTTCGGTCCTCCCGCAAGTGACTCCATCTGCGGGAGGTCCGCGGGGGCCTCTGGGAGCCCTTTCTGGTGGCGGACCTCCCGCAAATCGACCTCAACTTGCGGGAGGTCCGCAGAGGTGGCTGGCTACTTCTGAGGAGCCGCCAGCACGGACTTCTTTCAATTGGTTGATTTGCAATCTTATCCGGCCGGAGAGCCGGGGGGGAGGAGGGAGGGAGACAGACAGGAGGAAGATGATGATGATGCTGATGCTGATGCTGATGCTGATGATATGATGATGATGATGATGATGATGATGATGATGATGATGATGATGATGATGATGATGATGAGGATGATGATGATGATGATGATGATGATGATGAGGATGATAATGAGGAGGAGGAGGAAGAGGAAGAAGAGCAGGAGGCGGAGGAAAGGGAATGAGAAAGGGCAGAGTGGTCGTCTGGCCGCACGCGCTGTCGGTCGGTCCGCTCCAGTCGCTGCCTCGCTCAGATCGCCGCCGGAGCGTTCCATGGCGGCGTAGGCGCCGTGCCTCGGCGCAGCAGGGGTGGGAAGGGGAGGGCTGCGCTGGCAGGGGCTGGAGGAGGAGGGGGGAGGGGGAGGGATGGCAAAATCAGCCAACATCGGATCGGGGAATCGGATCGGATCGGGACGTGCGTCGGAACGGGCCGCGTCGGCACGGCGCCGAAACGTAACCGGATCGGCTGGGCCAGGATGCGCCTGGGAGGCGACGGCGAAGGGTGAGAAGGAGGGGGGCGGATGAGGAGGAAGGCAGAGAGGGAAGAAAGAGGAGGGGGACGGTGGAGGTGGAGGACTTGTTCCAGCAGCTTGGGCACTCGCGTTGTGAGACTGGGCGGAGGGCAAGAAGGGCGAGGAGGAGGATGCGGGAGAGGACGGTGGATGAGGAAGAGGAAGACGGATGAGGGCGGATCAGGAATGCGGAGGAGGAACCATTGGAAGAGTTCGATTCGGTCCGCCGTCGTCAGTCAGAGGCCGATGATGGCCCCTGCGGCTGGCTGGCGGCGGCGTCATCGCGGGTCCCAGGTAGTACCTGCCCGATAAAAGAATCCGGGGCTTCACAACTGGTATGCACCAGCAATGCATTACCATACCCGGTGCTGGCGGGGATTTCCCCCGAAAGCTCCCCGAGCAGCAGGACTGATTGTCTCCATGGCACGGATGTGCGAAACGACCAGAGCGGTTAGGCCACACGGCCAGCAAGACGTGGCCGAGCAGGACCCCCTATCGTCCACATTCCAAACGGAGGTCCCCAGCAACGTGGTGGCACGCCTGAGTACACCACGGCCGCAGCTGTTCGGAGTCGCCGAGCCTGACGACCTCGGCAAAACCTTCGAATGGTTTTTCTTTTGCCATGGATGTGCCGCGATATCATCTGTCCCACGCCCGCGACGCCGCGGACCATCCGGGGGGCGCCCGACGAGCCAGAACGCCAGGCTAGAGCGCGAGTTCTCACAGGCGACCCCACCCAAGCAGCGAGCAGTGGATATGTATGAAAACGAAGGGAAGACCCCCAAGAAATATCCAAGCCACTACTGCGGCCAGAAAACCCCACAGGCGGCGATGGCCTGCGAGCCCCCACCACGGTGCCCGCAGCGCCGTCATATGCACGTCCAGACCCTGGTCTGAACCCTCAAGCGGGTGGCTCGGGAGCGGGGGCTGAGGGCCTCAACGCAGAACGTAGAACCCGAACACACATGACTAAATACATGTGCGGACAAAACAGCCATCGCTACCATTTGCAACACCATGTTGTTACTCTCGGTTTCTCATGCGACAACGTCGACCTGACCTGCATCCACGGCCCAATCGCAGTTGAAGGTGATGGCGTGCTACATCTGTTCCATCCGCCAACAGAAACACCCTACCTCACAAAATGGGATCAGCGGCGGTAGCGGTCAAATATCAGCGGTGGATGGTGGATGGCATCTTGAGGAGACTCGGCGTTCCATCTACTGAATACATCGCCGCGGCAGACGGGATGCGCCAGTCCCTGGCTGGCCTTCTGGAGGGCACGCGGGCACGCAGAGGCGAAGGTTGCTGTGAGTGCGCCTCGGCGGAGCCGTCCACGACCAAGAGACACGATGCAATCAATATGTTCCCGCTTCGGGGCCTGAACCCTCCGATGCTGCATCTGGCGGCGGAGCTGATGTCGCCCCCTCGCGCCCGCGAAGTCGCCGGCCTGGAATGTCCCGCAGATGCGCCGCCGCAAGGGCGGCCGCAGGTCGCTGAAGCCCGCGCACGAACCGGGACCGGCGGCTATGCAGTCGACAAGTTCCCTGGCAGCCAACGTGCAAGGCCAAGGGGAGGGGAGCAGCGCGCGCTCGCACAGAATGAGGGTGCAGTCGTCCTCGGCCTCCCTGACCCCCCGCTCCGGAGAGGCCCAGAACGGCAAGGGCCGAAAGCTGCCACAACGAGGCTCGCATCCAGCGCGTGGACGTCAGCGCGGTACCTGGAGCGGCCGGCAAAGGAGCAACTCTTGAGCAACCGATCCGCGAGCTGGCGAATCCAGCGAACAAGCTCGGAGGAGGAACAAGTAGAGGCGTAGTCCTTCGGCCGTCTGGCCCACCCGCGCACCCCACTCCTCCACCTCCTCCCCTTCCCCTCCTCCTCCTCCTCCTCCTCCTCCTCCTCCTCCTCCTCCTCACATCCCTCCCTTTCCCCCCCTGCCTCCCCTTCCCTCCCCTCCCCAGCCCTCCATCCACCCTTCCCTCTGGGCGTCTCCCTCCTCCTCTCTTCCTCTCTTCCTCTCTTCCTCTCTTCCTCTCTCCCCCTCCTCCTCCTCCTCCTCCTCCTCCTCCTCCTCCTCCTGCTCGGTTGCCGCGGGATGGTTCGAGAGGTTACCAACCCGCCAGAAGGGCACACCATTTCGCCCTGGCAACCTCTCGGCCGCTTTCTCCCACCCAAGGCAAGGGGCGGAGGAGAGGCATGTTCAGAGGATGATTCTTGCCTGCGCTGTGATGATTCCGACGTGTAGCCCGCTGGCAGCTTCCACGCTGTGATGATTCCGACGTGCAGAGACTAGAGGACATCAGCCAGGAGCTGGAAGGGTGGGACGTCATATTACGTTGCAGGACCCGGAAAATTGCCAGTGCGGAGGCCGGTACCACGAACAGCCTACCTCACCATTGGGGGGGTACACATCGGAGCGAGAAAATGGAGACCAGTGACAGAAGCGTGTGGTATGACTACATGAGCAGCCAACCACATCCCGAGAGAGGAGTTCAGAACAACATTCACACCCCCAACAACTACTCAGGGCAGGACCGCAGGACTGATGATATTATCACGAAGTGTAGACATCACCACTACATTGCGACGAGGTCACGGATTAGATCGAAGAGGACGTGTGGCAGGCTAGGAAGCATGACCACGGTAGTGACTCCAGGATACACAAAGGCAATGGTGGAGTATAAGGCAAGAGCAGGGAGTCGACAGTAGGGCAAGCAGGCAGACATATTAGAAAAACGAACGTGGTAACTGTGCCAGACAATGTTGCAAACACAACTAGTCATCTAGTGCCACGACATACTTCGACGTCGGACCCACTTACTCTTTGGCAGAAGGGGACGGCAGCAGAACAAATCACATAGCGATGCCCACAGCGGCCCTACAATTGGTAAACAACATGCGTCACCCTCAGGACAGCGGCCAAGAGGCTGCAGCTCATCAAAGCCAGGGGATGTAGGGACCACGTCCCGATACGCATCCACCTTCCCATCACGACCCGTTCCAGCTCGACAGCCACAGGAGGAGAAGGGACACCCAGCTAGTTCGAGAACAGCTGATGGAGTTCCTGAGGGAATGTACCACACTAGAAGACGTGCTCGCCTGCCTGGAAGAGAGGATGGGAGAACTGGGGGACAGATGTAGTGAGAGTTTGGAGGACGACGCACCCAACGTTGCTTGGGCGTTGTGGAGCGTGGCCGCGAGAGATGCACTAAACTAATGCTGTGGCCAATGAGAAATACTACTTGGTAACGTGACGGCATTGGTCAGAGAGAAGAGGGTGAGCTTGCTGCAGAAGAGGGGAGAGATCAGGATCGAGTTGACAAAAAAGGGGATCGCAGAGCAGAATCTCGGGGACATACAACAACAGCTGTACGGCACCACGGCGTTTCTAATACGATTCTGAAAAAAAAAGCAGAGACAGCACGAAGAGCTAAACATAGTCTGGGACGCCCATGCAAAAACGATGTCAACACCATGCGCAAACTACGAGTGCTATCTAACGGTATGGGACCCAATAAGTGGTACTAGTATGCAGTAAAAAAACAAAGGGCATTGACACTTTGATAGACGAGCAAAACTCAGCTCGGGGGAGTGGCAACACAGTGAATAGATGTGCTAATCTATGTGTCTACGGTGGAAAGACAAGGGGCGGGGTGCAAAACCAAGGGGCGGGGTAACCGCGATAAGTCCTTAGAACCCCCCAAGAGGGGGTAATCGATTATTTGTCGGCGGCCTGGCTCACGGATTGGTGTTTCACCAATGAGGGGAACTCGTTTCTTTCCCCCGCGGCACCCGCCGCGCAACAGCGACGCCGACAGCTACGACTCCGACTGCGCTCTCATGGAAAATCTTTGCCCCGAGACTTGGTCCTCAGACACTTTCTCTTGAAAGCTCCATCCTGAGAAAGTCTGCTGGAGCTCAGGCCCCGCGCGGGCCCTCAGAAACTTCATATCACTGTGCACATCCGCCGAGCCCGTCGGCGTGTGGACGACGCTCTTCCGTTAGTCGCCGTCGTCGTCGTGTCGTCTCCGTCGTCTATTCGTCGTGTCTGTCGTCGTCTCCGTCTCCGTCGTCTCCTCGTCGTCTCCGTCGTCCCCCGTCTCCTTTCTCTGGGCGCTCCTCCTTCTGTGCGCCAGCCAAGGCGACACTGAGCAACGTCGTACTGAATCGAAGGCGAACCCCTTCCCTTTCAACCCTTCCTCGCTGGGGGGGGGGTCCCGGGGGTGGGTCCTGGGGGGTGGGTCCCAAGGGGTGGGTCCCGGGGGGCGTCGCCACCCAGATGCGCATCCCCCCTGGCGGTTCTGGGGCCCAGGAAAACCCCGAGACGCGGCAAGAGTGCCCCAAGAGGCCCCCAAGACGGTTCTCGGGGGCCCCGAATCGCCGAACTATCGGTCCAAGACGCGAGAATAGCCTCCAGACGGCTCAACAGGCTTTCAAAACGCCCCAAGAGGCCTCCAAGAGCACTCCCCAGAGGGCCCTAAGGGGCAAAACATCATCGATTGTCCATAAGTTTTCAAAAGATTTCGGCGTTCTCGCCTTGTCGGCCGCCCGACGCTCCAAGACAGCCCAGGGGGCTCCCGAGATCGCCCAAGAGGCCTCCAAGAGGGCCCCAAAACGACCCAAGAGGGCTCAAGGACCGCCCAAGAGGCATCCAAGACAACCCAAGAAGCCCCCACGGCGGATCCAAGAGGGAGCCCAGACGGGGGCCCGAACGGACATTTCGAGCCCTCGGCCTGAGAGGCTCCCAGAAGGCCCTCAGAAGCCCCCAAGAAGCCCACCAAGAGGCCCCAAGAGGCCCCCAAGAGGCCCCCAAGAGGCTCCCAAGGGACCCCGAAGAGCCTCCCAAGAGGCCCCAAAACTACCCCCCAGTGGCCCCCGAGAGCGTTCGTCGTCGTCGTCGTCGTCGTCGTCGTCGTCGTCGTCGTCGTCGTCGTCGTCGTCGTCGTCGTCGTCGTCGTCATCGTCGTCGACGTCGTCGTCGTCGTCGTTGTCGCCGCCGCCGCCGCCGCCGCCGTCGGTGTCGGTGTCGGTGTCGGTGTCGGTGTCGGTGTCGGTGTCGGTGTCGTCGTCGTCGTCGTCGTCGTCGTCGTCGTCGTCGTCGTCGTCGTCGTCGTCGTCGTCGTCATCGTAGTCGGTAACTTCGTCATCGTCGTCGTCGTTCAGGGTTGGCGGCACCGTCCGCAAGGTGTCTCCAATATAGGCTATGGAAGAAGATGCCACTGTCGATGGGATGATCCAGCAGTGAAAAGCCAGGGAAGCAAGGAGGAGCATTGAAAGTAACATAAACGAACTATCTGCATGACCTGCTAACCACTACTTCTTGGGACGTCCCGACACATGAAGGTTGGGTACCAGCAGGCTCAGGAAGGAGGGTGAGATATACGGCGTTCAAAAGTTTGATGACTTACTACTGATATGCCGACGTGTGCTGACTACGCCGCTGGAATGGTACAGATCTCTCTCTTTCGTCGCAGGCAGGCGCAGCGGAAGAGAAGGACTGGGAGAGACGAGAATGACGCACGCATGCGACTCAATGGCCCTGGCTTGGTACCGAGGGGGACACAGAATAGGTCCCCAGCCCCAACCACCATGCCTGGGCCCATGGGGGGACTTGCGTACAAGAGCAGGGGCACAGTTTTGCTGTGCATGTCGACGGTCAGTGGAAGAACCAGCGGCAGGGGGTTAGCACGGTTCTCAATACCTACGACTGCTCCAACGCCCTTGCCAGTACGAAGAGAGAACTGTTGAATGCGTCTGCTTGGAGGTGCGCCACAGAGTATGACCAGCCATTTGCGCTGTGCGCTCTTACCAACACTACTACAAGCATGCACGGTGCAGACGGATGGCTCCATGCAGCCACAACACAAAAAAAGAAAGACGGGGCTCACGCTTCGCACACGGCAATGTAACGACGTGTACACCGTATACGTCAATACATGGCTCCAAGACGAGAGAGGACCGGACACACACCAAACCTGGAACGACACCACCAACCCAATCACACGGGTCACTGTAGACCTAGCAATCAATACCTTCATGGATGACATTACGAGATCGCACATGAGACAGCGCCAACAAGGAAACAACCGACCTCGCAGAACAACTCAACAACACAACTGATAACCTCGAGCAAACAAAAAAGACGAGGATGGATACTCACCTAAGATAGCCAAGGAACAGAAAGAAGCCCCACTCAGGGAGATGAGGGTACTCGGCACCTACGTCCAAGCAGTCCAGGGACTTGCGGGAGATATTGCGAGCTGGAAGATTGCCAAGAAAATCGCATGGAGGCAGAGGGGGTTCTTTCTAGAGCTCGGAGACGCCAGACCCCATCACGCGTTCAATGTTGACAGCTTTAGCGTTGGGAGCAGCTTGGAGTGGCCTAGCGGCATTCGTACTACAAGATTAGCTCACTGACTCACTGGGTGCGGCGATTGATTGGCAATTACTTGCGAAGACTTGCAGGTGGACGGATGGGCTGGGAGAGGGAGGACGGACAAATACGATATCATCCGACGGCCCCAGTATCCAAGGAATGGAGAATAGAGAGGACCGCTGACGCACTCAGGTCAAGGATGGTACACTGGTACAGCAACTGGGCCCTCTACCCCAAATAACATACCGGGGTATTGGCGTCCTTTTGGGACTCCGAGCTCAACCTGAGAAGACACGACTTCAGGCTCCTCGGGGAAACATGGAGCTGGAAACATCGACTCCATGGCCCGCCAGGTAAAAAAAGCCGACCTCGAAACTATGAACAAGGCCTCCTTGAGAGGAAATGCACCGCTGGTGTGCGAGCAAGGGCTCAGACGGGGTCAGTTTCTCGACATGCAGCGAAGAATGAACTCGGATGCGCTGAGAAGCGCCAGTGTGAGGTGGCGGCGGCGGCGTCGCATCAGGAGCACGGGCCCTCGTCTTCTGGCAGGCAGCACAGCACGGCCAACTAGCACGAGCCACAAACTATAGCTCAAGCTCCTCGCGTGCGCGTAAAGCGGTGCTTAGCACTGATGGGGGGAGGACGAGAGAGAGCCGGCGGAGGAGGAAGACGCACGCCAAACATCGTGGTGCGACCGTGCAGCGACAGCAAGGGGCGCGAGCGAGCACGCGAGCGGCAAGAGGTGCTCCCCAGCAGCTGCGCTGGCGGGGCACCGCAGGGAAGGTGCACCGAATTCGGCCTCCCATCGCGGTGATCATACTGACAAGCCAGTGCCATTGATGCGTCAACTCATTCGTGAACCGTCGGGCACCTAACGACCACGCCACCAGATCGACAGAGGGTCACGGCAACATGTGACCGCGACATATGCAGGTGGGCGCACGAAGTAGACGTCTCTCAGGACTCGACTTGCACAATGTTTGGCCATGAGGCTCAAACTCTAGAGGCCCTCTAGACCCACGTCCGCTGCCACCACGAAGGACCCCTCTCGGTGACGAGCTTACGAGACGAAGAACACGATGATCAACACACCATCTTGGGGGCTGAAAGGAATGGCAGGAAACAAAGAAGGACCAGAAGGAACCGCCGAGAAGACGATCATCACGGGCTCCCAATCGGAGGTGGCGGCAAAAGCTCACGGCAACGAAATTTCGCTCGGCAGTTCGTCGGGAAGCGGCGGTCCACCACCCACCAGGAGGAAGAGAACGTGGACAAAGAGACGGCCAGCAAGACTTCGTGCAGAACCTGAACAACCTCCAGCAAATCCCCCATCCGCAACGGGCAGGATCTGAGGGAGCTGGTGCACACGAACTCGGTCTTCTGGCTAATACCAAAATCAAAATTACTATCCGTAGAGGCGCTCCAAGCATGACGAGACTACACGATGCAAGTACGAACAACAAGCAACGGTTAGACAGTTGGAACGCCGCTAGCACACGTAGCCCTGGCGCTGGTCACGGCAGCGATCGAACCCCGGAACAATAAGCTAGTGTCAGAGGGCATGCCAGACACCACGTCAGGCTGGAGCCAAATCAATCTACAACAGTGGATGCATGCGACGTCGCCAGAGAATGGAAACGACTTCGTGGTCGACGGCGCCGATGCGCAAGGTGGTGGAAGCATACAAGCCCAAGGGCCAGGAGGACGACGGCAACGCGAAAAGCAAAACCATGCACATCTTCAAACCACTACCGCACGCGAAGGTGGTCATGGGGAACAGCAACCGTTGAAGATGAAACATTTACCGTATTGGACAACTACCCCCCCTCAGCTCTTCAAGCAGGCTCTGGGACTTGTGCTGCTGGACCTCAACGCAGAGACCCAGAACCGAACAGAGATGGCGCGCGCGGTGGAGAGGTAGCTGCAGAGCAAGACAACATGCGAGACGGCCAACATCAGCCAGCCAGCAGCGTGAGAAAGCCGCAACACCTCCCTGCAAAACAGCCTTATTCAACCGAACCCAAGAGTGCTCCCTCTCCGCATGCTCGGAGAGAACAGCTGGAATGACATACGCAACGACCCAGAACGACTAGAATATATTCAGTAACTAGCTAAACCACGCGACAGAAACAAAGAACTGTACCACCTAACGCTTCGATGCCGAGCAAAGCGAAGCCGAAATACACAATACGGAAATACGTGGGACAACAAGGGAGGCGGTACATAACGTACTTCGAACGCGGCGAGCACCCAACCGACACCAGCGAGTCCGACGATAGCATCTGCATAACTATCACCCACCACCAACATCCCACACATGTGCCCGTCCCCCTGCGTTGCTCAACTACTACGGCAAGTGCGTTGACATGATTACATACAGCCGACCCCCCCAACGACTCCGAAGTTGTGTCGAGAAGCCCCCAACAGACGCAACGACAACTACCGACTTGCTTCACAACGTCCTAACGGCACCCGCGGTATGGAGCCCTACCTGCCTACGATCTACCTGCGTATCGACAGGCACAGGGACCTAGCGTCTTGACGCCACAGCAGGCCCAGCATCTTTTGCAGCTTTGTGGGCGTCCAATCTTCCAACTTCTGCCGCTGGAGCGGCAACGTCACGGGCAGAGATCGAGCCTTGAGGAGCGATCATGGCTCGAGGAGGCCAGCCAGGAGAGGCGGCGAGCGAACCAAACTACAGGCCCGTGAGGGCCAATGAGACGCGATGGCAACCACACGATACATCGGCCTCGGTTCTGTGATCCGCGACATGGCGAACCACAACATGCGCATCGAGATGAGCCTGGGTCGTTTCAAGGCGTGCTCATGCGTTGGCACAGCAGAGGGCATGGAGAAGCAAGAGGACAGGATCATCCTGGGAAAGGGAGCATCCAACAGTCCACCCACTACGTGGAGCTGGCCAAGGCCAACATGACGGAGAAGCACCCCGGGTGGAACATCCCCTTCGCGCGCAACTGCGAGAAGCGCCAGGTCGACGAACCCATCCGCGACGACAGCAGGATGGCCTCGAAGTGGGGCATCACTCAGCTCATGGAGGACAGGAGCGAGGACAGGAGGAACACGAGCCAGGCCGTGGGACCCACTAAACCCAGAGACGTGGCAGCCTGCTGGATGGATCCCGAACCGCCGCCCTCCGCTCGACCCCAGGAATCCCGAGACACGGAGCGCTCACGGCTGGAAGTGCAAGTACATAGCCGCTGAAGCTCAAGCACGAGGACTCCAGCCCGCCAAAGAGCAGATCCCCGCTCGGATCATCGTGGGAGACACCGAAGCAGAGCAGTACAGAGGGCTATGGAGGGGGCGGCAACGAGCTCGACAGCAAAGGAGCAGCTGACCATGGACGTCCCCAAGTTCAAAGACGCTCGTGAGAACAAAGCATGGGAAAGGAGAAAGAAGCGGATCACTACCACGCCATCACACTTACGTTCATCAATCATGCCCAGGAATCCGCTGGCGTTCACTGCAGTGGACGGGAGTCAGCTCTACACATCAAGCAGTTCCGTGGCGATGGCAGGATGATCGATTTCGTAAGCTTCCCCCCTGTGCTCTCAATTGATGGGGGGGCCCCCTCCTGCTCGCGGCCGCTGCCCACGGGCACGGGGGTCGACCCCTGGGGAAGTGTGCGCTCTAAAGCTCTAGCCTTCGGGCTCGCACCTTGGGGCAGGGAGAGGGGGTCCCTGGGGGTCGGACAGACAGCGGAGGTCCTGACTACAAAAAGGGGCCCAGGAGAGGATGGACACAACCGACCAGGTGATCTTGCGATGGTGCGATTGCGGTGTGGGACGGACAAAGGAGGGACAACAACTAGAACAGGATCTGGACACAACAAAACCATGGAACAATCGAGTCAAGAGATGTCTGTGGCCGAAAGAAGATGAACTGAGCCCCCTCCAGCAGTCTCTAGCAGTATCAAGTCGCTTGACGGCCTCGGAGTGGTATGTCTTTACAATTGAATCTGACATGTAAGCGAAACAGGCGCACCTCGCCTCCGATTCGCCCGCGCCTTGTCCCTTTGCGACCCTGCGCCGCGATCTGCCCCTCCCTCGGTCGGTCCTGTCTGCCTCTCCCCGGCTCTTCTCCTCCTCCCGCGCTTCGTTAGCCTGCTGCCCCTCTGCTTGCGGTACTCCCTTGCCCTTTGGCCGTCGAGGTGGGGGGGGGTTCACCTGCCCAGGGGATGGGGAGGTGGGGGTGGGGTCGAGGTACGAGCAGAGCGCCGCCTCGCCACCGCCGCCCACGCGCGCGGGGCTTGCGGCCCACCGAGGTACGAGGACGCCCGCTCTGCGCCGCGGGGAGTGGGAGGGTGGGAGGGCGAGCTGCCTGCCTTCCCTTTCCCGGGGTAAGGTGCTCGGGGCCAACTACAGCCCAAACCCTCGACCCCCACACTGCCGCTTCTGTCTTGGGATAAGCCACCTGCACGGGCACCCCCCTCATCCAGGGGTCATGGGGGCGCCTCGGGCAGGCCGCGGGTGAGAGACTCGTCGGCCCTGCATCTACAACCCACCCGCAGGAATACAGGAGGTCGCCTGCCCAGACCTCCTGTGGTCAGGATCGGACTCATCACCGAAGCGCCTTTACCCGTTCTTTGCCTGCTCCTCCTCCTTCCCCCCCCCGCCTGCCCCTGCTTGCCCTCCCCCTGCCGCCGCCAGGGGCCCGCAGGGCCGCGAGAGGCCCCCCCCCCCGAGCGCCGCGCTCCCGGAAGCCCTCGTCGTCGAAGCAGAGCCGCGGCGCGCCCAGCGAGGAGCTCAGCAGGCAGAGGCGCTGGCCGAGCCACATGGACAGCGCCTGCCCGCGGGCGGCGGGCCCCCCACAGAGGAGAACCATCTGCACGAGAACATGCACGTTCGAGGCTCCTCGCGGATTTCTCGGGTCGGCGCTGGGCCCCCGCCGGCGCCGCGCCTCCGGCGCCGCTCCTGGCGCGCTCCGCGCGCTAGCTCCGCGCGCCAGGGAGGGGGTTCAGCGCCGATCCAACAAAAAACGGGCGCACCTCCGAAAGTTCATCTTCACGCTGCTCTTGTTCATTCGACGCCAGGAGGAACGGCTCCTGTCGATAATCCTCAGAGCGCGTGCTGGCGCCAGCGTGTTTTTGTCCACCGAAGCCCTACATGTGGGCCGACACGGGCCGCGCGCTGTCGACTGAGCTCAACGGGGTACAAGCGCAAATGCACCCACAGACTTACTTTTGCGCGTCGCGGACTGGGCAGCAAGCCGCAAGCCGTCCGAAGCTCACCGCCGGCGCGCGCGCGCGTCAGCAAAGAAGGAAGCGAGTCCGCTGGGCCATCACGGAGCAGTGGCGGGCAAGGCAAGCAACACACACAGAGCTAGCAGACGTCCTGAGGAACACCAATCCTGGAAGGCCTGGGAGAGGCCTCAGCAGTCCTCCACCAAGCCCATCCGCTCCCAGGGATCCTGGTGGCGATCGGCAGAAGCACAGGGAAATGGCACCCTGGCGGCAAGTAGAAGACCTTAAACAGCCTTGTCCACTTCACGATGGGGGGCCACGCTGGGCCGCTGGTTTCGGAGGCCCAGTCTATGGGTGGCCACGATGGGCGAACGATTTCGGAAGCCCAGCACCCCTCACTGGGCATGAGAGTAATTCTATATATTGTAGATGCATGTCCGTACATAGTAAACTAATACAGACGAGTCGTTTTGACGGGTGATACAGTTTCCAATGCTTTCTATATGTCACCCTCATTCTATCCTGATGCCGCAAGAACTCATACCAAATCCCTAAGACAGCCCCGGGCCACACCCAAGGGCCCCAAACGACCCCCGGACAACCGCACTTTGCCCGGCGACCAAGTCAAGACGGACCCCAAACGGCCCATAATCTCCCAGGACGCCTCCAACACGGCGCAAACTCAGACCAAGATGGTCCCAAGGCAACGTCAAGAAAGGGAACGCTCGTTAGAACCATCGCGACCAAGACGGTCCAAGAGCGCACTGCGCCCGCGAAGGTCTCGTGGTCTCGTGCAAGCATGGCATGACGAGTATAATCATGATGAAACCATAGGGGGGGCTCATGGAATAACCATCCTAGATCCATGGCAATGCTGCGCTGACACGGTGCCAGGGTTGACCGCAAGCAGCTGGAAATACCAGAAAACGGATTGTGTCTGTGCCTTGCTTGCTCTCTTGACAAGGGCAGGCGCGACGACTGTGCTCTCAGAGACTGTCGAGTAGGATATCGACTACAGAATTGACTCACCCAACATTTACGTGGGATCTCAAAAAAGCGTAGCTTGTTGCAAATCTACTGAACATTCGATGCACTTGTTGTACATTCGACGAAGAATACAAGTTTGAGGTACCTCAATTCTGTAGTCGATCTCCTACTCGAGTACTCGAGTCGGGTGGCTGGGGATGCTGTTGGGCCTTGTTCCCCCTCGCCCCGCTGACCCAGGGCTTGCAAGGAGCCAGGTGCGCTGTGTGCAAAACTCCGCCGACCCCCACCTGCTGGAGGAGAGAAGGCGCGTGAGACCTTTGGCTGCGCCCGTCCCTTCTCTCCCCCTCGCCCGGGGTCCAGAATGTTGGGGGGGTGGGGGGGGGGGGGCGACGAGCTCGTCAACGCGCCCCTGAGGCCTCTGGAGCCTCCAAAGAGCTCAGAGCCAAGACAGAGCGCCGAGACAGACCGAGAGAGCGTCGAGACGGCGCAGGGTCGCTCCACGACGGTCCCAGAGGCCCCCCAATAGGCCTCCGCGAGGACCCCTGTCGAATGCATCCGACAAGATACCTTCCACGATCGTGGCAGGCTCTCACTCCTCCTGGGGGTCCGCGAAATGGCGTAAGCCACTTGAATCATTATCAGACTAAATGCATGACCCTCCCCTCCCTCAGGCACTCTCACCAAATCTCCAGGATTGCGTGAGGGATCAGAGCCGATGGCGCAAGCTTCGGAACAGCGATGCCACGCAGACCCTCAGGCATGTGGGCGCTCATGCATCTATATCTCCACAAACGTGGGACAATATCGAACTTCGGCTACGCAAGCAGATCAGAGTTCATGCCCACTGCACACTTTTGGTCGTCTTTGAAGGCCAGACTGAAACGAGATCGAATCGACCACGGCGCCTCTTCGGCCTGCGCCTCTCTCCTAACAACCAGATGGGGAGGGTGCGACACACCTTCCAACATGCACCTGGAACTTGGAAACCGTGGATTGTGACCAAAACCATGCGCGCCCAATCCGCAGCGCATGCGCAGTCATCGGTGCCGGCGCACTGCGTGTTCCCAGGCGGCGCCACGAAACGGCCTGCTGGACTGCACGGAGAATACCAGACTGAAGCATTACACCCCCGAAAGATCACCTCACGGAGCGCCAGGCGGAAAGCACAGTTCAACGATACGGCACGGATCGAAAAAAACAGCGTGACAGTGGACCGATAATCAGCGTCTCTGTTTCGGCCGCATGCGCGCACAGCAACGCGATGACTATAAAGGTGTTTTTGCAGAAGACCCGACAACCAATATCTGCACCTTCTCCAGCCAGCTCCTCTTCCAGGTGGGAGATGGGCTTCGTCGTCATACTCTGTCGTGTCAGCAAGGCTTCCAAATTCCCTGTGAGGGCACCCGATGTCTTGGCAGACGGAATGACGGAGCCCTGAACAGATGGTCGCAACTACCAGCTCACAACATCTTACCGCTATCAAGAA
Source organism: Prorocentrum cordatum (assembly GCA_963575745.1). NCBI lineage: Eukaryota > Dinophyceae > Prorocentrales > Prorocentraceae > Prorocentrum > Prorocentrum cordatum. The sequence continues at coordinate 315,075 of CAUYUJ010019059.1, forward strand.
TGCGAGATGCACCACGGTCATATTCTAGGTTGACTCCGAGTGCAAGCCTGGGCCTCCGGAGGCCCCCGTGGGAGCCCTAGAGGGCGCCAGCAGCCCCTGGCGCCCGAAGACCCCGACCATTGATCCCCCCTGCTTCTCTGCGAGCGCTCCCTCCTGCCTCCTACCGCTCGCCCGCGCTCCTGGGGGGACAACGAGGATTTTTATTGTGCGGGGTAGCCAAAGGCGACTCAAGTACGAAAACGAAAAAAGACAACGAGGAATACCGAATCCGCCACCCGCCAGACCTCGCCAGGGACGGACTATGACCAGAACCTCGGGGAAGGATACGGCCGTGGCGGCGACGGCTCTCGAGGACGAGCAGCGGGATCGGTACCCTTGGCTCCCTCTGAGCTCCTACTCTGTCCCGCTCCTGCTGCTCGTGCGCCTGCGCCCTCCTCGGCTGTCACCGAAAGCGGCGCGGGGCCTGGCACTGCGTCCAGCTGGCCACCCGGAACCCGATGCTCCTCTCGGTGTAGACCTCGGCTGCCGCGGCCGACGCACGGGGCAGAGCGCCGCATGGGGCTAGCACAACCCCAGCCAGAGGCATGTTTTGCCAGAGGCCCACATGTACAGCGCGCTGGGCTGCAACGTGACGCAGCGCAGAGCGCTCCAATACACAGCGTTGCGCTGCATAGCGCAGCTCTGCATATCATTGCGCAGCACCGCCCCGTTCTTTGTGGTGTAGCAGTAGCACTGCACATGCAGATCGCAACGTGAAGACTTAGCATTGCACTGCGCACCATAGCGCAACCTAGGACAGCATGGCTTCGCATAACATCACGTAGCATAGCGTACCATTGCATCGCGTTGCACAGCAGTGCGTAGCTTAGCATGGAGTTGCGCTGCGCAACTGCGTGGCCTAGGTTGTGCGTAATTGCACAGCATAACCCAGCGTGTCATGACAAACCGCTGCGCCGTACCGACTCCGCTACCCTGCAGTAGGGACTGATGGGAGAGCCTTAAGGCCCATTCGAAGTGCTGTCGCTACCTTCTAAAGAGAACAGACCCCTGTGTTCTGGACGATCTGGGGCGCTCCCACCATTCTCAGCGTGACGTTTCCAGGTGCCTTCGGAGCGTGGTTTGGAACCTACACTTCCAACACATGCCGACGATGGTCTCGGGGCCCGTCCTGGAGCCCTCTTGGGCCGTCTTGGATACCCTGGGGGCCAGTCCAAGAAGGCGAAACAACTGAAGCACAGCATGCTTGCTCTCATGGTGCTCGCGAATCTTGCGGTCTTAAGAACGTCCAAGACGGCCCAGGAGGCTCCCAAGATTGCCCCAAGACGGCCCCCAACGCCGTAGCGGGCCAAAGAGGCCACCACAACGACCCCTCTGCCTGTCGCCTCTGCCTGTCCCGCAGAATCATACAATTTGCTGTCTGCGCGCGGGGCGCGCGTGAATCACCGCCGCCCGCCCAAGCCTTCACTGGAGGGCAATCACGCCGGTGGTGCTGCCCCGTTGGAGGCATTACCGCGAATGCAGGGCCAGGAAGTGCACAGGGCCCCCCCCGCCCCGCCCTCTCCCCTGGTCCTGTCAAAACCCTCGAGCTCATACGAGGCTCGCGGGGCTTGCGCTAATGACATGATGTGCAGGCCACGCCTGCACCTGATGTCTTCAAATACCTGCGGTGCCTGCGCCTGACCACGCGCAATACTTGCACTGATGAAAAGGGGATGCTCTCCGTGCCTGCGCCGAAACATCGATGCCCGATCCGTGATTTCAGCAAGTGTTGTGACGCTTCTGCGGCGACGGTGCCTTGCCGCGCGCAACGCCTGCGCCAATGGGAACCAATGCCTGCGGCACGAGATCGAAAAAACTATGTCCAAGCCACACTTGCACCCTATGTCGTGAAGCGCCGACGGTCCCTGCGAGCTGCCGCGCGCAATGCCTGCGGCCTCGGTACAATGCCCTCGGTGCCTGCGCGAGCACAATGATGCCCAGACTGCAGGAGCGCCCATGTAGTCCGCATTGCTTAGGATTGGCGCGACGATGGCGGCGACAACGGTGGCGGCAGTGGAGATAACGTAACGCTCGCGGTCGCGATGCACGATCCTCCGAATTGCGCGCCGTCGCGCCTTGCCTCCCCCCAGTGCGCGACGGTCACGGCACTGCCAGAAGGAGCGCTAAATCAGGTACGAAGCCCCGTCATTCATCACCGAGTCGTATCTTTCTAAGGAACGGCCGAGCTCCTTTCTGGAGGCCTCGTCAGTGCCTCTCGTTTTGAAAGTGCCCCCCTCTTCTGCCGAAGCCTGAGGGACGGGCCTCCTACAGCAAGATCGCCAGGGAACGCGGGCAGATCCAAGGAACCTCCGAGCCCCTTCCGAACCCGATCTGGACCTCATTTCAGCGCCATGGCTGTATCCCCGCCTTGTCTGGCTCATCCTGTGACATGCGAAAACAGGAGTAGCTTTGATACCATACTGCTGCTCGATAGCCAGGGCTTTGATAGACCTGCCGCACACTAGTTCTCTGTGAGCTACTGCCTCTTCTGACCCTCCAGTGGATATATATACAAGAATGCGAGAGCACACGCGCACACACTTGTGGCGTCCAAAACCTAGACAGCGGGCGCCAGAAAAGACTCTCTGGAAGCCCTTGGAAAGAGCTTCGGCAGGAGCTTCTGGACAGCTTCCAAGCTTTCGTCTGGGGGAACAACTCGGAAAGCCCTTCCGAGACAAATGAATAACTCAAGCGAGCCGAAAGGGGATTCTGGACCGACGCCCGAACGAGCTCACACACTTTGAGCCTTCGCGGGTCGGGTCGAGCTCCAAGCCGAGCAGCAGGCCTGCGGGCGCGCGCGCGCTCCGGCCGAGCCAGCGAGTAGACCCACCAGCCCCAGTCGGCTAGGGGTAAGAGTGACCTTTGGTGCGCAGCTGTTGGGGGCGCGAGGGGGCCAAACCAGAGGGCGCGGGCCGCTTATATCGCATCGCGCTCGGCGATCGGGGGGAGCCCGATGAGCCCGCACCAAAGGTCACCCCGACTAAAGGTCTCTCTTACGTGTAGTCGACCCAGGAGGGGCAGAGGCCAGGCCGGGCGGAAGAGGCCGCGGGGCAGGGCGAGGAGCGGAGGGGGGAGCGGGGCGCCTCTCGCGGGGTCAGGAGCGGGCCCCTCTCCGGCGCGGCCCACACGCGAGGTCTTCACGCGCACACGCGCACACGCGGCTTGGCCCACAGCGCGCGGAGGCCCAGCGCCGGACACACGCCTCCAGAGAGCCCGCGGGCGTGGCCGAGCGAGGGCCGAGCGCTGGAAATGCACGCGGGCACGTGCGCAGCTCTCGCCCCGACTGGCCACGTCGGGTGTTCTCGCGGGCCTCTTGGTGGATCGGATGGTCTGGGCTTGCCGTTGGCCCCTCCGAGGAAGCAGGTGCCCTGCGCCTCGGACTTCTCCGCTTCAAGGTCAGCTTCCTGAGGCACATCGCGCGCAGCATCTGGCACCTACCGGTTTCGCCTGCTCGACCCCATCCCCACAGAGCAAATGCACCACAACACAGAGAGCCTGAATAGTTTGATTCTGGCTAAGGCGGGCCAGTCAAAGCACGGACGCTCGGCAATGGCAGCGGCGGTGCAACGCACGTTTGATTCCTTGGAATATTGATGTGAGATCGCGGCTGGAAGCGAGACTGAACGGACAGATAGCAGCGTCGGCATCGATCGCATCGTCGCCAGCGAGGTTGCCACGTTCTCTTTCAGACACGTTGCGCACACCGAAGAGCATCAAGAAGGGAAGGGAGAAGAGCGGTACGAGAAGGAGCACGGTACTGTATAAGCCAATCGTGCCGCCTGAGGGCCCACTGGCAACATATGCATCGCTTGGGGGAGGACGAGGAGGAGGAGGAGGAGGAGCAGGCGGGGAACGTTCAGAGGGCAAGGTACTCACAATCACATTGAGCATCCGTGCAATCTAGGACTTTTCACAAACGCGCTCCAAAAAGTCTCCAAACAGGACTGGGCGGTTCATCACGAGAACAAGACACTATAGAAAACGCCAATTATGGGGATCGGGGTGGTTCTTCCTCCCTCCAAAGAGGTGCAGCAGGAGGAAGGGGAAGCGAGATAGGAAGGGGGGGCTGGGGGCGAGCCTGGCGAGCCTGCGGGGAGGGCGAGAAAGTGGAGGAGGAGGAGAAGGATGTTGACGAGGACCGAAGGATGAGAAGGCGGAGGAGGACGAGGAGGAGACAGTGGAGGAGGAAGAGGAGAAGAGACAGGAGGAGACGACCGAAGAAGAAGCACGACCGCCCGGCGCGCAGGCGGTCGCGCAGGCGTGCTCTGGGCCGCGGGCCACCTTGTGGGGCCAGCCGTTGGGAATCCTCTGGGGGACGGCCGAAGCCGCAGGGATGAGCAGACCGGGCCTCCGCCTCCCCACGCCTTTCGCTCTCCTTCTCCTGCTCCTCTCCCTCCCCCTCCCATCCCACTGCCGCCTCATCCTTCTCCTCCTCAACCTCCTCCTCCTCCTCCTCCTCCTCCTCCTCTTCCTCCTCCTCCTCCTCCTCCTCCTCCTCCTCCTCCTCTCCTCCTCCTCCTCCTCCTCCTCCCTCCCCCTACTCCTCTCGCCGCCCCCCTCTCCTCTGCCCAGACCGACCCCCCTTCCTTCGTCATCTCCTCCCCCAAGCCCCCCTTGCTTTTCCCCCTTCTTCCCCTTCGCCTCCCCCCACACCCCCTCCGTCCTTCCCACCCCACCTCCCCTTGGAAGCAAACAGGTACCGAGACCGCCACTCCCCGGACCTCTCCAGGGGTGCTCTCTGACCAGAACTTCGAGGATAGTTAGTCTGGCCGTGGCGATGAGGGCTCTGGAGGACGAGCGGCGGCATCGGTACCTTCTCCTCCTCTGAGCATTCACCCTCCACGCAGCGCCCCCCCGCGGCTCCTCTGAGACTCGACGGGGGAGAACCATGTTGAACGCTTTGAAAAATCACGACCGGAGCCCCAGGCACACTCTTGTTGCGGCACTTGTCGACCTGGATCGATCTGTGATGGCCCTGGGGTCCCAAGCCTGGCGAAAACGCCCGGCTCGACAACCTGAGACGACAGGACCTCAGGGTCTGGCCGCCGCCGTCCTCATCACGCTGCCTGGCCTCGTGTCGAAGACCAGCTCGCCAGCGCTGCTGCGCTGCTCCGCCCAGCGCGTGCCGTAGTCGATCGGCCGCGAGGGCGGGTCCTCCGCGCGCGCGTTGTGCACCCGAGGCGCGCCAGAGTCAGAGCCGCCGCCCTCACGATGCACATCGCAGCAACCTTTCACGACAAGATCGCGCACGCCATCCTGCGCTGGGTCGACGACGACGACGACGAGGATGAGGATGAGGATGAGGATGAGGAGGAGGAGGAGGAGGAGAAGGAGGAGGAGGAGGAGGAGGACTCTGTCGTCGTCTTCCTCCTCCTCTTCCTCCTCCTCCTCCTCCTCTTCCTCCTCCTCCTCCACCTCCTCCTCTTCCTCATCCTCCTCCTCCTCCCCCTCCTCCTCTTCTCACGACATGGTCGCGCACGTCATCACGGACGCCCGCGGATCCCCTCTCGTCGGGAACATAATCGCAACGGGAGGTGTTTGAAACTAACGGGCCCCCAGGGCTTTCAAACAACGACCCAAAATAACAACATCGGGCACGGCGATGATGGCCTGTTTTCCACCACCATCATAAGTTGGAGGGGAGGGGGTCCTCTTCCTCCTCCTCCTCCTCTTCGTCTTCCTTTTCCTCGTCCTCCACCTCCTTCCCCCCTCCAACTTATGGTGGTGGTGGTGGAAAACAAGCCCATCGGATGATGGCAACGGCCGGCTGAAAGCCGGCAGCGGGGCGCGAAACCGAAGGGATGACGCCCAGCTCGACAAAGCTGTAGCGCCATGACATCGGGGAAACACAAGCGGCCACAGACCCCCCACCCCAGGATTTCGCAGCGTCGACCCCTGCAGAGGTCTCGACCCATTCCCCAGGACCAGTTTTCCATTGTGACTTGAAGGGCGACGATAGGGGGGGCAGGCCTACCAAGTGGGAAACATCGACCTGGAATCAACGATACATCGCCGATAGATCGGCGAGAGGCCCCGATAGCGAATCCGAGCCTTTCTGGGCAGGTTGGGGCAATCGGGCCCTTTATCGGCGAACAATGGACGACTTGGGGTCGATGCATCCGCCCCGGATGCTTATTCCCCCCGTATCGTTGCCCCCGATGAATAAATTTGACGGTCCTGGGGCCCAGAGGCCTACAACTGCGAAAAACGTCCATCGTGGTTTTGTCCTGGGAGGTCTTGTGGGGACGGCGCCCATCGTCGGAAACCGACGTGTGGGAGCACCGCGGGCGTTGCCCAGCAGCGCTCGCAAAGCCTCCAGACTCCAGGGCTCTCACAAATCCTGACCGGCCCGCTCCACACCGGCCCCTCGGCCTTGCACGATCAGCGCCACGGGCGGGCCGCACTGGGCGAAAACCTTGCGGGAGACCTGAGGCGGATGCCACGGGCCCATCGAGAGGCATCTCCAAGACCCCCCAGACGTCCCTACCTTTTCCCCGGGACTGGCGCCCCACCCCGAGCGGGCTCTGGCGACGGCCCGCTTAGCTGCCAAGGGCCTCAGGAAAAGGATTAGCTGACTTACTCGATGTTACTAGCCAGTTATAGAGGCGAGCTGCATACTTAGTTAAGTGAGCGATAGCCTACTCATCGAAGCCACATACACCCGACGTAAGTAGCTACTTATGAATGGCTAGCTGTTGGCAAGCGCGCGGCTGCTAAATGGTTAGGTTGACGAACTGATTTTCACATCGGATCTGTCCTGGCCTGAGCACGTATAACCAAACTAGCAAGTGCACAGGTCGTGGTTGACGAATCCGCTAGCACTCAATAGTCTGCCCAGGGACCCTATAATGAATAACCCAGCGCCCCAGATAATAACCCCCGGGGGATAATGCAATTCGGGGGTCTGGCGGGGATAATCAACGATTTTCTCGGCGAAGCTCATGCTGATGATGATGGCGGCGATGGTGATGCTGACGACGATGATCCCGGGCGCTCGGGTAGACTGACATTGTAGATCTTGGCACAAGACTAGGTCGAGAGATCGCGAGTCTTATGGCTACAGCTTGCCTGCGCAAGAGAGGTCCTTGGCGCCCCTGGCCAAGAAACCTCTCTTGCGCACGACTACGAACCACTCGCCCGCGCAGGTTCGGCACCCTTTGGAGCCGCCCTTGCGCCAGAGGCGCTTGGCGCAGGCCGGGACGGCAGCGCTTGCCTCCTCGAAGGTGGCGCGCTTCGGCTCGACCGCCGCGGGGTCCTTGAAGGGCTTGGACTTGGCCTTGCTCTTGGCCTTGGCATTTGCCTTGGCCTTGGCCACGTCGTTGTCGCTGGCCTCCTTGAGCTTGTTGATCCACGCGTTGCCTCGGGCGCGCATCGCGTTGATGCTCGCGGGCGGTCGGCGGCCCTCGCCTCGGACCTCGCGCAGGGCGCGCTCGATCCAGCGACTCGCCCACGGGCCGCAGGGCCAAGCGTCGGCCAGGAACATCTCGTTGCTCCTCGCAGGGCGGGTCTCGCCAAGGCCAATGGCGCCGAGCTCGCGGGGGATTCTCGCGGCGGCCCAGGAGGCCACATGCGAACCCTGCCCACGATTTCTGAAGAGGGGGGCGGGGTCCACTTCGTTCGGCACCTCCCGAGCAAAGTGAAACCTACCTCCCCCCTCAGAAATCGCGGGGTGCAGGTGCGCGCTCGCATGTGGCCCTTTCGGCCTGCTTGGCGTTCTCGGACGGCTGCATGAGGGCGTCGCGGTGCTCCGCCGCGGCGCCCCCGCCAATCCTCGACACCTTTGCGGGCGTTGCTACAAGTGCCCCCTGCCCAGGGTGCCTCCATAATTCGCTCCGACACGGAGCGAGCAGCTGGAGGCACCTTGCGGCAGGGACATCTGTAGCAACCGCCGACCTTGAGGTAGGTGTAGTGCTCGGGCGCCTCGGAGTGCACGCAGAGTAGGACGTGCTCGGCCTCGTGGGCTCTCTCGGCCCAGCGCTTCTGCTCCTCGGGCTGCTGGGCGGCGGGTTCGTCCTCGCCCTGCCCCCCTCGAGCCCGGGCGACGGCCGCCGCGGGCCGCCGCGGGCTCGACCGCCAGAGCGGTCTCGGGGACGCACGCGCGCTCCTCGATCTCGCCCAGCAGCGCGCGCAATGCGCCCAGCTCGAAGGCGTCGCCCTTGACGATCTGCTCGCAGTTCATGATCGCGCACTCCTTGGCGAGCTCGGTGCGGCGAGCCAGTTTGGTCTGGCGCCAGTCGAGCTTTTTGGCATGGGTAGTCCTGCTCGTTCGTGACCTGTGGCGCTCGGGATTCACGAGCACTCGTTAGCTTCCGCCTGCTTCCGCTTCGTGGCTTCAAAATTCCGCCGTCGCCTCCGCCGCCGGCTTCCCGCCAACTTCCGCCGTCGCTTCCGCCGCGTCCGCTATCTCCCGCTCGCTCCCGCCGCCTCGGGCGGAAGCAGGCGGAAAGTGACGAGTGTCTGTGAGCCTCCGGGCCTCGCTGCTCTCGATCGCCGCGGTCTCCACCTCGTGGGCGCGCAGGCGGCGCGCGCCCTCGGTGCCCGGGACTCGTCGGACGTCCTGCACTCTGCCGCGCCTGCCCTCGTGGACCCCCCCGGCGACGCAGGCCGCCTTGCCGTGCCAGGGGGGGGTCCTCGCGAACCTCGAGGCATGCGTTCGCCTTGGTCTTCGCTTTCTTATTGGCGTTCTTCTCCGCCTGCGTCTTGGCCTTGAACGTCTGGGGGAAACTCGCCTTGGCCTTCGGCGCCCTGCCTGCGAGCTTCGCCTCGGCCGCGCCTCGGCCCAGATGCTCGAGCGAGGCCTCGCCGCCAGTCTCGGCCTTCGCGCGCTGCCACTTGCGCCGCAGCTTGCCCGGGAACTGGCCCGAGAAGTTCGACGCCCACCTGCTCTTGCGTTGACTTGTTCGCGCCGCCTTGAATCGGTTATCGAGGGCGCGCGGGAACTGGATATCCTTGATCCGCTCTTCCGGCGTTCTGAACGTGTCCTTCTGCTCGTCGGTGAGCTCGAGGTCCAGTTCTCGGAGCCCCAGAAGGCAGGGGTTCTCCTCCTGCTCGCGGTCCTTTCGCAAGTCGTCGAGGTGGAAGCAGTTCCCGTCGAGGACGCTCCACTCGGGCACGGGCGGCGCGCCCTCGGGCCTCCTCTGCGTGCCCCCCGGGCGCTCGCTCGCCAGCCTCTGCTCGACGCCGCGGCCGGGCTCGACGGAGTTGCTCCACGGCCCCATGCCCGCGACGACCTTGAGCTCGCCCTGCTCTGTCGGCCGGACCGCGGGCATTTGGTTCGCTCGCAGCCCTCGGGGCGGCACCGTGCCCTTGTTATTCTCGCGGATGCGGGCGCGGGCCTCGGAGACGCAGTCGAGGCGCTCGAAGGGCCCCCATTGGGTCGGGGACTTGCACCGTTTCTCGGGCTCGGTCTTGGCCTTCTGGATCCAGTCCTGCTCCATGGCCCAGTGCATCTCGGCCTTGACTTCGCATCGTGGCCTTGAGCTGGCTGTGCTGGTGGGTGTCCGGCCCCTGCAAGAAGCTCAAGCCGTCGGGGGCCATGGGCGCGCGGGCCGCATTCTCAAGCCACGCTTGGAGCGCCGCTGCCTCGGTCCACTGGCTCGAGAGGCAGTCTGCGAACACGAGGCTCTGGCCGCGCTGCTGCTCGACGAAGCCGACGAAGCCGATGGCCCAGGACGCGACGAGCTCGCCCGTCCGGGCCCCAGGCTGCCCCCGCACGTCGATGGCCTTGAAGACGCCCGCGCGTTCCTTCTCGGAGTGCACGAGCAGAACGTCGCGCCATCCGTTGAGCAATGCTCCCAGGGCTCGCCTGCTCGGAAGCGCTCCGTCTCGCCCTCGCCCCGCTCGGCGGCGACGTCGCGCCGCCAGGCGCCCCCCTCGAGGTTCACGTCGCTCACTCGGAAGTGCCTTGCGCAGGGGTCGAGGCGCGCGCCGAAGGTCCTGGCGGACTTGGGCCCCCTGCGTGGGCCCCGCCAGCCCTCGACTGCGGAGATGCTGATGAGGGTGCTCCTGTGCTTGCCCCCTGCGCTCGAGTAGGCTCGGTCCACTTCTGGTCGGGGTGCTCCGCCACGTGCTTGGCCTTCTCGGCCTCGAAAGGCTGCCTTGTCCTCCTCGGCCGGCGTCTCACGGGGCTTGCGGCGGAGGTCCTGGATGCGTCTCTTGGCGCCTGCAGCGTAGATCTCGCCCTCGTTGACGCGCGCTTGCCCCCCGCCCAGGAGCTTGGGCAAGGGCGCGGCGGCGTCGACGACGACCGCGGCCCCCGACGAAGGTCGAGGTCCTCGGAGCCGCCCCTCGCTACCAGGTGCACGAACCTACTGGAAGTAAGCCAGCAGTAGTAATGGTAGTAGCAGTGTAGTAGTAGTAGTAGTAGTAGTAGTAGTAGTAGTAGTAGTAGTAGTAGTAGTAGTAGTAGTAGAAGTAGTAGTAGTAGTAGTAGTAGTAGTAGTAGTAGTAGTAGTAGTCGTAGTAGTCGTCGTAGTAGTCGTAGTAGCCGTAGTAGTCGTAGTAGTCGTCGTAGTCGTCGTCGTCGTCGTCGTCGTCGTCGTCGTCGTCGTCGTCGTCGTAGTAGTAGTAGTAGTAGTAGTAGTTGTAGTTGTAGTAGTGGTAGTAGTAGTAGTAGTAGTAGTAGTAGTAGGCGTAGTGGTAGGTAGTAGTATGAGTAGTAGCGATCTAGCTAACTTAGTGTGGCCCGTAATAGTACTTACTAGTAGTCGTAGTAGTAGGAGCCACAAGTGATACTAGCCAGTAGTAGTAATAGTAGTAGTAGTCGTAATACTAGTAGTAGTAGTACTTGCTTACAGTAACTGTTTCTACTCGTGTTAATAGCTACTAGTAGTCCCTGGTAATACTAGCATTACTAGGTGGTAGTAGTGGTAGTAGTAGCAGCTGCTGTAGTGGTAACAGTAGTAGTAGTAGTAGTAGTAGTAGTAGTAGTAGTACCAGTAATAGTAGTAGTAGTAGTAGTAGTAGTCGTAGTAGTAGTAGTAGTAGTAGTAGTAGTAGTAGTCGTAGTCGTAGTAGTAGTAGTAGTAGTAGTAGTAGTAATCGTAGAAATCGTAGTAGTAGTAGTAGTAGTAGTAGTAGTCGTAGTCGTAGTCGTAGTAGTTGCAGGAGAAGCCGCAGGAAGCCGCATGTCCTACACTTTCTGAAAACCACGACTACTACTACTACTACTACTACTACTACTACGCATATCCATTACTACTACTACTACTACTACGACTACTACTACTACTACTACTACTACTACTACGACTACGACTACTACTACTACTACTACTACTACTACGACTACGACTACTACTACTACAACTACGACTACTACTACTACTAATAATGATAATAGTACAACCTGTCGGCCGTGGCCCAGGTCAGCTTGGTCTTGCCCTTGCTGAGCGTCTGAAGCTCCTGGTCGGAGAGGCGCTGGCCCTTGCGCCCGCTTTCGCGCAGCCTGGGGATGGCGAGCTCGTCCACCCACTTCAAGTCCTTCTTGCGCGGCTGGTTGATCTGGGAGGTCCCCAGGTGCTTGGTCACCCTCTTGTAGACCTCGGCGCTGTAGCTCTTGCGGCCGACCTTCTGCAGGCGGGGCTGCTTGTCCTGCTCGAAGGCCAGCTCGTAGCGCAGCCGCGTCAGGGCGGTCTTCTTCCTGACCTCGTGGCCGTGCTCGCGCCCCCGCTTGGACCGGCGCTCCAAGTGGTGCGCGGCGCCCTCGAGCGGACGCTTGGCGGTGACCATGCCGGGGATGTCGCGGGGCATCCCGGCGCCCTGGCTTGCGCGCCTGCCGCGGCGCGGGCGGGCGCGCCCGCGGGCTCGGAAGCCGTTCTTGCCGAGCCCCCCCCCGGCAACCTTCTTTTCGAGAGCTGCTCGAAGCCCATGCCATCTCGCGGCCGCCTCGCGGCCCCAGCGCCACTCGTTGCGCAGCTTGGCCTTCGCGGCGCTGGGCAAGGGGGCGAACTTCTTGGCGTCGCGCTCGCCCGCGCGCTTGCTCCAGTCGGCGAGGACCTGGAGCTTGGACTGCGCCGCCAGGTCTCGTCGCAGCGCGGGCGCAGCCCAGGGCTTGCGCGCCGCCTTGCGCTCCGCCAACGTTCCCTGGGGTTTGCCGCTCTGGCCGAAGACTCGCTTCGCGCCTCGGCCGAAGCCGTCTGGGGCGAAGGCCTGGCCCTCGGCGCTCGCGAGCTCTCGGCGCGCGGCAGCGGCCGCGACTCGCTCCTGCAGGCGGGGGGGGGGCCTGTAGTAGCGCAGTCGACCCGCGCGGCGAGGGCGCGCGGCAAGGGCGCAAGGGCCTTGCAAGGCCCATGTCGACACTATTCGAGCGGGGCTGGCCAGCGAAAGTTGCCAGAGATGGGCCGAAGGGGCAATGGTGCAAGGGTGGCATCGGGGAGGTTGCTCATCCTTACTGCGCGGGTTGACTGCGGCAGTAACAGTAGCGGTTGTAGTCGTAGTAGTTGTAGCAGTAGCACTAGTAGTAGGAGTACTAGAGGGAAGGCAGGAAGGCAGGGCGGAAGGAAGGAAGAAGAAGGGCGGGGAAAGGATGGGGGCGGACGACGGCCCCGGGATTAATTTTCGGAAAACTGTTGGATTCTGAACCTTAGGCTTTTCATTTGTGAAAACTGACGCTTCCAAGTCGGCGTCGATCTCGCGCGCGGGGGCCCGCGGCGGGCCAAAACGCAGGGATGAACTAGTTCTGGGCCCGGGGGGGGGGAAGAGGGGGGGGGCGAGGAAGGGGGGGGGGAGAGGGAGGGGAAGAAGACAAGGGGATATTCTTGCATGCTTTCTCAGCCTCGAGCCTCTTGGTCTCGAGGTCCTTGAAGAAGCTCGCAGCAGACTCGGCGCTCTCGCGGGGGGGGGGGGGGGTCCTGGGCTTCTCGCGAGAGCGCCGCGCCTCGGTGGGCGAGCTCGCGAGAACCCAGGCTCGACGAGCTCGCCAGCTTTGCCGGCGCGGTCGTCGGAGTCTCGCTGCAAAGCCGCGGCAGCTCGAAGCACGCATCCTCGAGCCACCGTGGCTACTGAAAGTTGTAGGCTTCTGGCTGTTGTTGGCTTGTCGTTGTTCGCTTCTTCTTGTTGTCAGCGTTCAATCGTCAGCTTGTCGTTGGTAGCTTCTTGCTGTTCGCTTGTTGTAACTTGTTGTGTTGCCGTTGTGGCTTGCTGTTGCGCAAGTTGCTGGTGCTCCTGTAGTCCTTGCTGTTGCTTGTGATGTTTTGGTGGTGCTGTTGTTTTGCTGGTTGCTTTTGTTGTTGTTTGTGTTGCTTCTGTTTATTGCACATGTTGCGCTGATCGCGTGTGATTTCATCCGTGCTGTCGTCGGTTATGTTGCTTCCTCTGGTCCCTGTCTCACGTTTTTTGTCTCTGGCGCCCTCGAGGCCGGTGGTCGCCTCGCCCAGAGCCCCCAGCGCCTCGCCCTGACTCTGCCCGAAGGCGCCTCGCTCAGAGCCCCCAGCGGTTCGCGAGGCGCCGCAAGGATGGGTCGGGACTTGGGGCCGAGGCAGGAGGCGAGGCAGAGCTCGGCACCGAGTGCAAGGCATCGCGCTGCCTCGTCACTGCTGGTTTACAACGGCGGCTGCGCTTCTTCTCGGGCTCGCCCTTGCAGGAGTCCAGCATGAACTTCTTGTCCTCGGGCTTCTTGTCGTCGAACCTATTGTCCTCGGGCTTGCCGGAGTCCTCCAGCTTCGTGTCCGAGAGCTTTTTTTTCTCTCGAAGTGCGCGTTGTTCTCGAGCTTGCTGTTGCCCTGAAGCTTCTTGTCCTCGAGCTTGCAGGGGTCCAGCTTGACCTTCTTGTCCTCGAGCTTCTTGTCGTCGAGGCTCTTGTCCTCGGGCTTGCCGGTGTCCTCCTTCTGCGCGGTTGGTTGCGTCTCCTCGTCCTCCTCGACGCCGTCCTCGGTCTTCACCTCCTCGAAATTCTCGGTCTGCGCGCCGTCTGGAGCCTGCTCGTCGCCCTGTGTTTGCTCGACGATGAACATTGGCGAGACGACGCTCTCGCTGTCCGACTCGGCCATCCACGTTGCCGGAGCGGGGAAGGGGCCTGGACTGCATGATCCTAAATGGGCAACGGAAAATGCTGCGTCCTCAGTGGGCATGACCCGAACGGCGCTTGCACCACAGAGCTTGCGCCCATTGCACCACATATCTTGCGCCAACTCGGCGATGCATCGGCTGGCCTCGGCGATGCGTCGGCGATGCGGTGGGCTTGGCCTGTGCTGTTGTGGCAGCTGTCGTCTGCGCTGTTGTTGTTTGTCTTGTTGCTGTTGTGGCCTGCTGTTGCTCTGGTTGCTGGTGCTGTTGTTGTGCTTGCTGCTGCTTGTGTTGTTGTCGGTAGTGCTGTTGTTTTGGTGGTTGTTGTTGCTGTTGTGGCTGCTGTTGTTTGTGTGTTTGTTTTTGTGCGTGTGTGCGGGTGCCTGAGCGCGTGTGTGCGTGGGCGTGTGTGTTTTTGTGTGTGTGTGTGTGTTTGAGTGTGCGTGTGTGTGCGTGTGCTTGAGTGTGTGTGTGTGCGTGTGTGTGTGTGTGTGTGTGTGCGTGCTGCGTGTGTGTGTGTGTTGTTCGTGCGTATGTATGTGTGCGTATGCGTGTGTGCGTGCGTGTGAGTGTGCGCGCGAATGTGCGAATGTCTGTGTGCGTGTGTGCGTGTGTGTTTGTGTTTGTGTGTGCGCGCGTTTGTGCGCGCGTGTGCGCGCGGCCGCTAGGTGTCGAGGCTCGATCCTCGATCCTCGGATCCCGAGCCCAAGATCTTCGAGTCCAAGCGTGGCGACCCTCGGATCAACGATCCAAGGCGCTCAAAGATGCTCGGAACCAAGATCTCGGATCCTCTGTCCGAGGATCGAGGACCGAGCCACCTCGATGGCGGTCTGGGCCCGAGGACGGTGTCGAGGGAGAACGACGATCGCCTAAGCTAGATCCTCGATCCTCGGATGGCGAAACCGGGATACTCGAGTCCAAACGCGGAAATCCTCGGATCTCGGGTCCAAGGCGCCCGAAGATGCTCGGGGCCAAGATCTCGGATCCTCGATCTGAGGATCGAGGCTCCTTGGTGGCGGTCTGGGCCCGAGGGCGGCGACGGGGGAGAACGACGATCGCCCAGGCTCGATCCTCGATCCTCGGATCGCGAAACCCAGATCTTCGAGTCCAAGCTCGGCGATTCTCGGATCTCGGATCCAAGATGCTCGAAGAAGCCCGGACTCAAGATCTCGGATCCTCGATCCGAGGATCGAGGATCGAGCCCGCTTGATGGCAGTCTGGGCCCGAGGTCGGCGACGAGGGAGAACGGCGATCGCCGAGGCTCGATCCTCGATCCTCGGATCTTGAACCGAGATCTTCGAGTCCAAGCGCGGCGCCTCCCGGATCTCGGATCCAAGGCCCTCAGAGTTGGCCGGGACCAAGATCTCGGATCCTCAATCCGAGGATCGAGCCTCCTTGATGGCGGCCTGGGCCTGACGACGTCGACGGGGGCGATCGACGATCGCCGAGGCTCGATCCTCGATCCTCGGATCGCGAAACCGAGATCTCCGAGCCCAGGCTTGACGACACTCGGATCTAGCTTCCAAGGTGCTCGAAGATGCTCGGACTCAAGACCTCGAATGCTCGATCCCAGGATCGAGGATCGAGCCTGCTCGATGGCAGTCTGGGCCCAAGGACGGCGACGGGGGAGAACGACGATCGCCGAGGCTCGATCCTCGATCCTCGGATTTTGAACCCGAGATCTTCGGGTCGAAGCGCGGCGACCCCCGGATCTCGGATCCAAGGCCCTCAGAGTTGGTCGGGACCAAGATCTCGGATCCTCAATCCGAGGATCGAGGATCGAGCCTCCTTGATGGCGGCTTGGGCCTAACGATGGCGACGAGGGCGATCGGCGGTCGCCGAAGCTCGACCCTCGATCCTCGGATCGCGAACCCGAGACCTTCGAGTCCAAGCTTGACGATCCTCTGATCTAGGATCCAAGGTGCTCGAAGATGCTCGGACTCAAGGTCTCGGGTCCTCGATCCGAGGATGGCGGATCGAGCCCGCTTGATTGCTCGATGCTTGATCGAGGCTCACGCGGCGAGAGGTGGGGGGTAGCGCCCCGCAGCTTGGAACGCCGCTCGCGCGTGCTCGAACGCTCGCTGAGCCACTAGGAGCATGAAATCAAATGGGGCCCTCGCGCGCCTCGAGACGCTCGCGCGGCACCCTTGCAGCGAAAGGCACGGGGGCGCTTGGCTCGGGGCGCTCGTGCGCCGAGCGCTCGCCGCTCGCCGCCGCCCGGCTCTCGGGCGCCCTTCGGCGTCGACTCGTCGGCCTCAGGCTTGGCCTTCGCGCCGGCCCGGCTCTGCTCGGGCTCGCGCCGGCTGGGGTTCTTTTCGCGGGCGCCGTAGCCTCGCCGAAATCTCGGCAGTTAATCTCGATGTGCTGGTCGAGAACCATTGTGTCGAAGCGGGGCTGCCTCTCGGTGCTCGCGTAGTCATGCTTGGAGCGCTTGTCCATGTCGTTGTCCTGCTGGAGCTCGCAGGCCATGTCGGCAGTGCGCTTGAGGCCCCGGCGCCACTTGACGACCGCTTGCGCAGTGGCTCGCGCGCGGCCATTGCTCTGCACCACGCCGTTCTCGCGGCGCCAGTTGACGAAAGACTTGGGGGGTCACCTCGAAGGGCTGGTCGCTCGGCGCGCCGGAGGAGAACTCCTCGGGCATCTTCTCGACGGGCTCGAAGCTATTGTTGATCGGCAGCACGCGGTCGTGGAGGTGGGGGAGCTCGGAGGGGGCGTCGGGGAGGGCCTCGCCGACGCGCTCGGCGCAGGTGCCGAAGCTGAGGCGCCGGGCGCTCCCGGCGCCGAGCTCGATGTCCTTCTTCTTCGCAAGCTCGAGCATCTGCGCGTTGAAGATCGGCACGAGCCAGAGAAGGTTCTCGGGCGGCTCTCCGTGATTCTCGAAGATGTCGTGAAGGGACTTGTCTTTCTCGCAGTGGGTCCTTAGGTCTTGTGGAACAACGCCGCCGCCAGCCCGAGCCGCCTCATGTCCTTCTCGTTGAAGATGCGCCCGTGCTCGATGCTCTTGAGAGAACCGCCGTTGTAGACCATCTCGAGG
>CAUYUJ010019059.1:339651-502151 GCA_963575745.1 Prorocentrum cordatum
CTCAGCATCAGCCTCAGCCTCAGCTCAGCCTGCCTCGGCTTGCCTGCCTCAGCCTCAGCCTCGGCCTCAGCCTGCCTCAGCCTCAGCAGCTCAGCTCCTGCCTCAGCCTCAGCCTGCATCAGCCTCAGCCTCAGCCTCAGCCTGCCTCAGCCGCAGCTTGCCTCAGCCTCAGCCACAGCCTCAGCCTCAGCCTCAGCCTGCCTCAGCTTCAGCCTCAGCCAGCCTGCCTCGGCTTGCCTGCCTCAGCCTCAGCCTGCCTCGGCCTCAGCCTCAGCCTCAGCCTGCCTCAGCCTCAGCGTCAGCCTCTCAGCCTCAGCCTGCATCAGCCTCAGCCTCAGCCTGCCTCAGCCTCAGTCTCAGCCTGCCTCAGCCTCAGCCTGCCTCAGCCTCAACTACAGCCTGCCTTGGCCTCAGCCTGCTTCAGCCTCAGCCTCAGCCTGCCTCAGCCTCAGCCTGCCTCAGCCTCAGCCTCAGCCTGCCTCGGCGTGCCTCAGCCTCAGCCTCAGCCTGCCTCGGCCTCAGCCTGCCTCGGCCTCAGCCTGCCTCAGCTCGGGCATTCAAAATATTGCACAGGACTGGTGTTTTGGGAAAACGAACATGACGAAATGGCCCACAATTGGCTCCGGGCAATCAAAATCTGGTAATTACACGAATGGTGTTCCGGGAACACGAAGAACACGAAGTGGCGTACAGTTGGCTCCGGGCATTCAAAATGTGGCCTGGGAGTGGTGTTCTGGGAACACGAAGAACACGAAGTGGCCTATAGCTGGCTCCGGGCCTTCAAAATGTGGCCTGGGAATGGTGTTCTGGGAACACGAAGAACACGAAGTGGTCTATAGTTGGCTCCGGGCATTCAAAATGTGGCCTGGGAATGGTGATCTGGGAACACGAAGAACACGAAGAGGCCTACAGTTGGCCCCGGGCATTCAAAATGTAGCCTGGGAGTGGTGTTCTGGGAAGACGAAGAACACGAAGTGCCCTACAGTTGGCTCCGGGCATTCAAAATGCGGCCTGGGAATGGTGTTCTGGGAACGCGAAGAACACGAAGTGGCCTACAGTTGGCTCCAGGCATTCAAAATGTGGCCTGGGAATTGTGTTCTGGAAATGGATTCCTAAGGATCCATAAGAATTCCAAAGGATTCCCAAAGATTCCTGGGGCTGCACTTTTGTCCGGTTCCTTGTCCGGATCCCGCGGGATCCCTTGTCCGGATCCCGCGGAATCCCTTGTCCAGACCCCATTGGGGCGTCAAGATGCTCTCTTTTGAGACCACTAGAAACCTATCAGCAGAAGCTGTTAGGTAACATAGCTCAGAACGCAAAATCTGCTGTCGCGCGAAACTCGCGTCTCCAGCTTGTCAACAAACCAACATGGAAAACTGGCTTAAACACACACACACACACACACACACACACACACACACACACACGCGCACACACACACACCCAAGGCGCATTCAAGAAGAATCGCATGCAAGGCCCAACGGGCCTGAGCCGAGACGGATGCGCGGCTCGAAGCCGCAGCGCGCGCGAGGAGGCATGCGTGCGTGCAGCGACGATGCGAATAGTGCAAGAGTGTGGAGGACAAGGGGGACGGGGAACGTGAGGAGGAAGGATTCTAGATCGTTCGCTTACAAGCCTGTTACGAACCACTTACGAATAATTCACGAACCACTTACTAAGCATTGCTCAAGAGGAACTACACATCTTATACATGACCTAGCTCAATCAAAAATGCCCTAAGTGGTGAGGGCTAGTAAGTCGGCGAATCATGTACTAACCACGTACGAGGGGCCTACTAACTACTATAAAGGTAAGCAGACTTGGTGACAACTTAGATCTGGCTAGGAATCCCCCTAACTTTTGACTAGGTGATGTATCCACTTGCGGTGGTGACAACCCGCCTACAACCTGCTTGCAACAAGCTTTCGACCCAAAATCCGCTAACCACTTACTAGGCGGCGTAAGCATCTAAGCAAGGCGTTGTGGTGAAGGCCCCCAAAAGGCGGGCAATGGCGAAATGCCCTCCGTCGCGATTTTTCCGCGACGCGAGGATCGGCGGCGCGCCGAGGGGGAAGCGAAAGGGAGGTTTCTCAGCAGGAAGCGGAGCTCCTGAAAAGGCCCCTGGCGATACTCGCAGGGGGCCGAAAACCTTCGGAGACCTCTGGAACTTCGGAGGGCGAAGCCACCACCTCTGCTCCCTCCCAGGGCACGCCGCCGAAAGGAGGCGGGGAGAGGCCCGAGGAGCCACGGGGCACCAGCAGGCGGCACGGGGGAGTGCAAACGACGGGCGCGCGGGAGGCATTCGGGCTCAGGCGCGGCACCCGCCCTCCCAGGCGGCGGATGGGGATCCGCGGGCGGCGGGCGGGTGCGCGGCGAAAGCCGCGCGCGCAGCGAGGGGGCGGGGTGCCCATCGGCCAGTGGGCGCCGTCGAAAAGGAGGAGGAGGAGAGAGGGGGGCGGCATGTGTGGGAGAGGGCGAGAAGTTGATCAGCGGCGTTGAGATCCCAAGGTGGTGGTCTGGTACGACTCAGGAGAACCAGGACGCAACTGTCAATTCGATCCGCGGCGCTGGAGTACCTGAAAATGTTGAGACTGCTGCCTTTCAATTGGGCAGTCCCCGCCAAACAGATCTTGTAGGGACATACGAGGCGGAAACTTGGAAGGAGGGCTTATTGCGACACCTTTGATGCATCTTGGCTTTCCACCGGTCCTCCTCCTCCTCCTTCCAACCCCCTCCTCCTCCCTTCCCCTCTCCTCCTTTCCCCTTTCCTCCCCTCCTCCTCCTCCTCCCTTCCCTCTCTTTCCTCGTCCTCCTCTTCCTCCTCCTCCTCCTCCTCCTCCTCCTCCTCCTCCTCCTCCTCCTCCTCCCTACTCATTTCCTCATCTCCTCACCTCCGCCTGGGCAACGGCGTCGGCCAGGGCCGCCGCCCAAGGTGCCCAGAGGACCGGTCTCCGCTCGCTGGCCCGGCGCGCGCCGCTGCGCTCCGTAGCTTGCGCCGACGACTGCGCAGACAACGAAGACGGAGACGGAGACAAGGACGGCGTCGACGACTGCTTAACTAAGAGACCGCGACGTCGGCTTCGGACGGCCTCGAACGGCCTCGGAAGGCCTCGGACGGTCAACGAAGGCCTCCGATGGCCTCCGCGCCGCCGCTCCTCCAGCGGCTCCCACTGCAGCGTCCCGGACTCCGGCCGCACCACGTGGAAGCGGCGGGAGCCGACCACCTCGGGGGCGGCCGGCCGGGCCTCCAGGGCCTCCGCCGCCCGAATGCCCCAGTAGGGGGCCACATGGCCACATGCGGACCCTACCCCTACAGCCCACGATTTCCGAGGGGGAGGGTGGGGCTCACTTCGTTCGGGAGCTCCCGAGCGAAGTGCCCTCAGAAATCGGGAGGTGTAAGGGTAGGGTTCGCATGTGGCCCCCTACCCAGGCCAGCCGGGCCTCCGCTCGGGTCCGGGCGTCGCATTTTTGTTTTCGCAACGGGCATTGTCGCCCAATTTTGGCAAGCATTCTTCGCGGCCAGGATTCACGGGCAAAGATCGCGACCTCGTCGCGCCGCCCCGGCAGTGCCTGGGGCTGCCTGCCCCAGCACGTCCCCGTGCCAGCCAGTCGGGCCTCTCCCATGCGGTTGTCGGTCCCTGAGATCCGCGGTGCAAGTTTCTGCACACGCAGCGTTTTCGCCCCTGGGGCCCTCACATCTCGATCCGGCTCGAAAACTGACACAGAAAGATGGGGTCTAGGCCTCCAGGCGTGATTTGTCGGGATGTCGCGACTGTGTTTGCAATACGTTTAGGTCGGGCATGTCCACCTACAGGCGCATTTTTTAAATAGTCATCAAAAAAACTATGCACATACACCGGTTCTGGCCAGGCCCATCCTGAGCCCAGGATCGGTGCATACGCCCTCTTACCTTGGCCAGGAAGGCATATGCACCGATCCTGGGTCAAGGATGGGCGTTGTCAGGATCGGTGCGTGTGCATAGTTCTCTTCCCCCGATGAAAATAATTTTTAAAAATCGCCCTCCGAGCACTTTTTTGCTATTCTTCACTTCTTCTCCTGTAGAGAGACAGGCCCGACTGAACAATGCGTCGGACCTCGGGGTCTGCTCGGCAAGGTGGCCGGCCACCTCGGGCGGCAGACCGGGACTGCCGCACCGTGCCCTTGGCGACTCGGGGAGCCCAAAGCGGCTGCATTTTCTTATCTAGGGAAACAAAAAGTGGCACAAACATAAAAACTCGGAGGTCCGCGCGGACCTCCGAGTTTCTATGTTTGTGCCACTTTTTGTTCCCTTATTATCAGAAGTGCACTTGTAACTTCCGCTGGCCTCCGCCGGCAGAGCAACCCCCGTTTTACTCCCGCCAACTTCCGCCGCCCTGCCCGCCACCTTCCGCCGAGGAAGAGGTGCACACTCCTTCGATCCCTCGAAGTCGAGGCCCTCTCTGGAACGCCCAAAATTGCAGCAGCCGAGCAGCTCGAGCCCGGAGTACGGTCGACAACTGTCCACGCGGAACACGACGGGTGACACGACCACATCGTGAATCAAGAGGTCGCTAGGCAAACTGGGAACAAAACGCAAGCCGACCTGCAAGAGGCCAACTCGCGCTTTGAACTGTGGCCTGAACAAGTTGTCACTGCAGCTGCGACAGGAGGAGAGAGGACATACATACATATATGTGAATACTTATATATATATATATATATATATATATATATATATATATACACACACGCACAAGTATCCGCCACCGTGCCGCTGGGCACGGGGTGGGCGTGTCCTCGGGTCAGTTACCCAATCCTTGGGGCCTCAGTCGTCGAAGGGCCCGGACCCAAAATTCCAAAATCTCTTGGGGCTTCCCGCGCGCCCCCTGGCCTGTGCTCAGTGGTGCCGGGCGAGCTGCTCGGGCCCAAGACGGCCCCAAGACGGGCCCCAAAAGGCCCCGAAGACGGCCCAAGAGGGCCCCGAATCGCCGAAAGATCCGCCCAAGACGCCGAAGATGGCCCCCGTGACGGCCCAAGAGGCCTCCAGGACGGCCCACGAGGCCTGGAAGAGGCCTCCCAAGAAGAGGCCTTCCAAGAAGGCCCCAAGAGGCCCAAATCATTTACTGCCCTGGAGGTTTTTCATATTGTTTGGCCTGCTCATCTTTTCGGTTCACTGACGCTTCAAGACGGAGGCCGGCCTCCAAGGCCGCCCTAAGATGGCCCAGAACGGCCCCAAGACGGTCCAAAGACGGCTCAAAAAGGCCCCAAGACGATCCCAGGCGCCCAAGACGGACCCCAAAGAGGCCCCAGCGAGGGAACACGAACCGCAAATCTGAGCCTTCCGTCCCAAGGAGGCCCCGAGAGGCGCCCAGAAAGCCCCAAAGAGGCCCCCAAGAGGCCCCAAGAGGCCCCCGAGAGGCCCCACGAGGCCCCAAAACAGCCCCCAAGAAGCGTCCAAACTGCTTCCCAAAAGGGCCCCCGAGAGGCCTTCCACGAGATCCCAACGAGCATCCAACAAGCTCCATACCCGCAACCCAAGCGCGGTGGCGGGATGGGCAAAAGGCAGTGAGATAGCAATCAAGGCCCCCGAGCCCGTGATATGCTCGACTAACAGGGGATGTGTCGACCCCTATCCCAGTCTTCGTGGGATTTTCCAATGCGCCAAACATCTGGGGCCCAACCCTGGGATGTGCGATGGGGGGGCGCCCATCCTCGATAGGGGTGCGACCGAATAGCCCCCTCTGGGCATGCCCAAGCCCTCCTCCTTCTCTGAGCGGCTTCGTTTTTCGTCGAAACGTCGGGGGCTCCAAAGGCGGGGGCGCCCCGCAAAATCCCCCATCACCCCTCCCTGGGGGGGGGATTCCAACCATTGGGGACCAACTGCAACCATCAAGGACGGATTCTACACATTGGGGTATCAATCCAAGCGAATTGGTACGAATTCTACTCGCTTTGGGAGCTCCTAAGATCTTCTGCGAGGGCAGGGCGGATAGGGTTCTCCGCAACCGAGTCCCCAATCATGCCTTTGCTGAATACGTGCGTATATTTGACGGACAGAATAGCCTCTACTCGCCCAAATCACCAGCGCAACCATGGAACCAGCCGATCGGCCCCCGCCTCCTCTCTTGCGGGTGCAGAATTCTCCGAGCCCCCGAAGGCAGCGCGTCCAATGGGAGCGTTCCAGATGCGGGGACGCGGGGGGCCCCCGTGCCCACGGGGAGGGAAGGGGGACCAAAGTAATCATTGCCCCCAGCTGCCGCCGCCGAGTCGTTCGGCCCTGCGCCCTTTTCCGCGGGCGCGGGGCTTTCCGAGCCCGCGAGGGCGACGGGGAAGGGGGGCCGGGCCGAACGAGTCACCTTGCCCCCCGCCGCCGCCGCCGAGTCGCTCGACCCTGCGGGCGCGAGGCTTTCCAGGCCCGCGAAGGCGACGCTTCCCATGGATTCGTTTCGCCGTTTCGCGCCTGAGCCCGCTGCGATCCCTCGACGAGGCCGCGACGGAGAACTGAGCGCCCCGTCTAGAAGCTGCGCGCGTGGCCAACGATCGGCGGAGAGGGTGCGGGGCAGGATGAAGAGGAAACTTGGACAGCGCACTCTGATCTAACATTATGTGATGCGTGATATGTTCATATAACTGCATGCTGTCCCACAGCAAGGTACACTAATGCATGGGCAATCCAGACGCATGCTCAGCAACGACACGTTGACGCCACACTATGTCTAAAGCACTTATCCCTTGCCCCATCGAGAACTCTGGGCCAAGGCCAACCTCTTCCCCCCGCGACGACGCGGGCCCCCATAAGGCTTGCCATGCAGGCGAGCATATCCTTAGTAGTGGCCAATGGGCCTCCTCCATTTGTCTGGCCTACCGATGAGAAGGACAATCAATTGCTGCATCAGCCGTGGTGCCCCACCTAGAATTTCGATACGGTGGAAAAGATTGGACATCACATCAAGACTCCCATCGCTGAGAAAACTGACTGAAATTCTTCGGGTGGAACCTATCAGGCTTGCGCGCGAGAGCCCGAGCTGATGTGGCGAAGCTGCTCAGCGTCGCGAGGTCGGGAACAGGAATGGCCAAGGAGGGTAAGACAATATCCTTACCCTCCATCGGGCACTCAATCGCGCGCCATGCCTGCCCCCGCGCGCCCCTGTCATGCTGCAATATGTGAGGAAGTGAACTGGCGAACGACTCCCCGCAGCACGTGACCTCCTCATTCGCGAACTTCCCTGTCCTGAGGTGGCGGCGCGTCTGCTTCGCGCTGAATTCCACCTCTTCGTTTGGGCCAGCTGGGCCCCGGCGCTGGATCGACCCTCGACGAAACCCGGCGCAATCCAGGAACCTGCAAACATTATGCAGGGGCCCAGGAAGCCTCGGGTGCCAATCGAACTCCCCGGGCCCATGGTGCTCCGAAGCGCCCAGGAAACCGCCGCGCAGAATGGGCGCCGGAAATCGCCCCCTGCCCGCCGTCGACGGAATGGCCCGTCTCGCTCGGGGAGTTGATCCCATTTGTCTGAAAAGGCGCAGGAAATACTTCCCAAGATCCCCTTTCGAAGCCAACGCCTTGATGTTATTGGGCCTGTTGGGGGTTTGCAGGGGGGGCCCGCCAGGGGGCGCGTTCCTGCGCTGCTTCGCGGCAAGCAGCTTGGAGAGCGCAACCCACTGAAACTCCTTCGGGGCCCCGCCTGGTAGTCCCGCGGCGCCCGTGCATTGGCCTGCGCTGACGACCTCCTTCCAAGCCCCAGGGGCCCAGGGGCCCACTGGGCGCGCACGCGATTGAGGACTTCGAGACCTTCTTTGCGCTCGTCTCCGGAGAGTGCGCAAGCCCCCCAACTACTAACGCGGCGCATCTCCAAGAACTCTTCAAGAAAACGCCCGAGGTCCGCATATTCGGGGGGCGCTTCACCGGGTCCTCTGGCGGGCCGGTGGGGGGCCTCCTGGTCGGCCTTTGGGACTCGCACTTTGATTTTTTCTGTCGCCCGTATCTATTCGCCTGCAACGTGACTGGCCTACGCGGGCTGGACGGAGCATGCGCGTCGACGGAGACGACGGGCGCTGCGAAACCGATCGGCCTGCTGACTGCCAAATAGTCCAGGGCCGACGAGTTGGCCCAACATGAGTGGGCTCCTCTGCGGCTCGGATGACACACCCTGGCTGCTATGGAACGCGAGGGCACAGCGACGGCGGGCTCACGTTGAAATCGTCGCCAGACACAAAAGGCACACAGTGTGCGAAACAAACCTTTCACACGTTACTGCGAACTGCTTTGTTGGTACCTGACATCCCCTCCGGGCCCTTCAAGTTGACCGCGTAACGCGTCGGGGCCCCGATAGATGCGCTGCGGAGGTGTCGCATCGAGGCCCTCCCTGGGTAGACCGAAGCATCCACTCCTGGCGGCGCCCTTGTGTCAAGGTGCCCCTTTGCTGCTATGAGTGCGCCCGATGAAGGCCCCCCCTCATTTCCGCGGAGACCCCTCGGCGCCCATCAGCGCGCCATCCGTTCTTCCGAAGTCGAGCGACCTGACGTTGGCATAAAGCCCCTTGCAGCCAGTGCTCCTGGAGAAACGCAATGTCGTCTGGCGTCTTGCTGATGGGCTCTATGAAGCTGTGGCGCAGCTTTTGCGCAACCTCGCCACCGATGTCTGCCTCCGCGTCTGCGACCCAACTAGAGCCATTGAGCGTCGCAAACGACGCTGGTTGAGTAGCGCCACCCCTTTCTGGTAACTGATCCACTGGTGGAAATACATGAGCATGCGAGGCGCTGCACCGACCCTCCAGCGATTCCACCGAAGCCGAGACTGCCCGGTGCCCCATCCACCCCGGGCGGATGCGCCTCCAACGGTCCGCTCGACATGGTGACGGCTGGGTGCTTCGAGGCAACGGCAGTCTCCTCCTTCTCAGGGTCGGAGAGCGTGGCCCCGTGCGAAATTAATTGAACCTCCCGCGGTCAGCCTTGACGGCGCAGTACCTGACGTAAGTTGACCCACGCGTGGACATACATGCTGTTGCGTGGCGCTGCGCTGTGCCTCCAGCGATTCCACCGGCCCCGAGACTGCCCAGTGTCCTTCCGCCTCGAGGGCTGCAGCCTCCATCGGCCTGCCACTCGACGTGGTGACGGCTGGGTGCTGCGAAGGGATGGCAGTCTCCACCTTCTCAGGTGCGGAGGGTGCGGCCTCTGACGAACCATGCATCTGCCGCCCAGCCGTCGACAATAAGCCGGCACTCTGACTTCCCAAGGTAACCGCACCAAGGATTTTCCCAACTCTGCTGATCGACCGAGACGAACTCCCTGGCACGAAATGGGCGGCCTCTGGCTTCCGAGCGAAAACGCGGCGGCGTTCTGGACTGCTGACGGTGCCCTGCTGAGACGCGCTGCCTTCTCTCACGCTGACGGGCTTGCTCGCGAATTTTGCGCATGGCAGCGGCTCGCATGTCGTCCTGGACCCCTGCTGCCGCACATGCCTCGTCCAGGTCTCGGTCCTCAACTTCCATGAGGGCAGGTACTGCATGGTGCTCGGCACGAGGGGCATGGCCCTTGGCCTCACGAGGGCATGGCCCTAGGCCTTTAGGAGCTGGTGCCTGGCCCCTAGGAAGCCGGCGAGACGCTGCGACCAAACTCTCATACTGCTGCGGTCACTGGCCACGGAGATCTTGATGCTGGAGGCTGGCCAGCACCTTCTGGAACTCCTCCATCTGGGCCATGAGCTGCTCCATGGCTTGGATGGCAGGCTGCCCGCCTCCCACTTGAGCCACAGCTGCCTGGCGAACGGCTGCTGCAGCCTCCTTGGCCTCGCCGATGGACGCAACAAGGTCGGACCGCTGCTCTCTGAGCGTCGAGGTGTACTCATCCATCTCCTGAAACTCGGCTTCCAGCTTCTCCACCCGCTTCGTCATCTGAGCGGTAGAGCAACTGACTGGGCAACTGACTGGGCGGGATAGCCGCCCTCTTCTCCTCCTGGGCTGCCGGCCAAGCTGCATTGATCCCATCCCGCGCGGCGGCAGGAAGGGTGTCTTTGAACTGTCCGTTTGGGCCAACAAGCTGCACAAGGCGATGGAGTTCCACGATGGCCTCTGAAGCTTTCGGCTTACGATTGGGGTGAGCCTCACCTGATCGACGACCTGCACTTGCACCCAATACTCCCCCTGATCCCGACTTGTGCCACGGCGCTGGTCGAGTAGCCTGGACCTTGGGGAGCGCAGACTTGGAATGGTAACAAAACCGAAAATGACAAGGGTTCTTCTTGCACCCGCACGTGAAGCTGATGATCTGCCCGTTCGGTCCCCCATCGCGTCCGAAGACCCCGCGGCGCATCCCGCGCGGTCTGAACACGAAAGAAAGCGTGGGCACAAGGGGTGTCCCTCCCACAAAAACTGACAGAACCCCTTAAGCGAGGTTGGGCAGGCAAGGATGGGTTTAACCTCACCCTTGAGCCAAAATGGCTACGGTATCTCCTCCTCCTACTACTCCTCCTGGTCGTCGTCGATGTCTTTCAGGATCGGCGGCACCGGTCGTCAGGCCTTCACAATATATATATATATATATATAGATATATATATACATATATGTATATACCGCGGATGCCTCGGGCGAAACCAGCTTGTGAGCAGATTGCTCACAAGATCGGAGGGGTCGCTCAAAAGTATTGGCTGCGGATGTATCAGGCGAGCAGAGTTGTTTGAATACACGTCGCTCATTTCTAATCGTGTTCATTTCTAGTTGTGACCGTTTCTAATTGTTCCTGGCCCCCTAGTGGCCAGGAAGAGGCCCAGGATACAACAATCAGAAATGAAAGGATCCTGGCCCCCCAACGAATCAAAGGACTGTCGAATACTAAAGAATCATCAATGTGTACATATCTCAAACATACGGAGGGGCCGGTCAGAAGTACGGAGAGGGTGGCGCCAACCGTGGACCTCCAAAGATCAATCAGAACTCCAGGCATGTGTCTACAAAGCCACCCAACGGCTCTCCAGGTCAGAGTTCGGGCTCCCACAGATCCCCCAGGATCCCTCCCTCGAAGGTTCTCGCGCCCGACCGCGAAACTCAGCCCCAGCTTGGGAACTTCGCGCCCCGCAACAATGAGCCTCTGTTATCACAAGCAAGCGCGACTGCATGCTCCCGCTGTCATCGCACGGTCTCGAACACCGCGCGCGTCGCGCGACAGGCGGAGCATCGCTGCCAGTTCGAGCGGGCGTGTTCGCGCGCGCACCAGAGTTGCCAGCTTCGTTACAAGTGCGATTAGAACTGGCGGCGACGATATATCTCACGAACACCAGCAAAACGCGCGTGCCCAACACCTTTCGCACCCCACCTGCTGCGATCATGAGATGCCCGCGTTTTGAGGCATACGCTAAGACACTTCGGCATAAGGACCCATTCCGCGTATTCCGGCTTCCCTCAGAAAAAGAAGAAGAGGAGAGGAGATGACGGCGGAGGGCGCGAGCTAGCTTCGCCTGCCTGCCTCACACTGCCCCCCTCACACTGCCTGCTAGTTCCCGCTCCCCCCCTCACACTGCCTGCCTGCCGCATGTGAGCCCTACCCCCTGCAGGTCAGATGTCTGAAGCAACAATTTGGGGGAACAGAACGTGAAACATGCCCCAGCCAATGCCCACGTGCCGGTTCGACCCGCAAGCTGGGGTTCGCAAGCTGTCACAGCCTGTCCTCCTCCGCGCCCAAGCCGCGCCTGGAAGAGCACGACGTGCGAGTCAAAGTCGTAGTGAAACCGGGTGTCCTTTCAGCTGCTCTCGGGGCAGTCTCGGAGACGGCAGACACCACCTTCTCCATTCCTTTTGACACAGAAGGGTGCGCCACGTGCGCAGGATATTACCCGCTGGATGGCATGGCACAGCGAGTGATACAAATCAGTGCCGGCTCTGAACAACAACACGAACTTCAATCCATGATGAGATCGGCGCTCATGAGGAGCCTCGTACAGAAGAGAGGGGGCAAAGGAGGATAATGCCTTACGACGGCATCCCTGGCCCGATCGAAGTGCCCCCTGAGCGCCAGCCCGATCAATATCTGCATCCGAGCCAGACTGCGTTCGAAGAGACACGCCACAACAATTTGCAAAACAACGTGCAGGCACACATGCGTCCGCTTGGCACTCTCCGATGGTTACCTCCCGCGGCCCCCCCATTGGCAATGACCGCGTCCTTGCCCTGAGGAGCAGCCCAAACCTGGCAGCGGGAGCGACGATATCACCAATTGCTGTCGCTCCCTCCCTCTATTTGAAATCAACTGTCAAATTCGTCTCTGGGTAAGGAACTACTCTTTGGCACATCCTGTCGTGCCAACCTCATGAATTATATACGAAGGTAGTCTGTATTGTGGCCGTGATTCAGACGTCCGAGATCTCACTGGCATGTTACATCTCTCGGCGCAGCTGATGCTTCCTTGAGAGGGGGCCACTGCCGACGAGGGCACGTAACCGGGTTGCACGCAACTCCCCGAATTCCAAGTACCCCCAGTTGTACACAAGCAGCCGTCGCCACACGCTTCAACAGCAGGCGCGCCCCATTCAATGTGCTGCCGAGCCCGCGTGAGTTCTGGGGTCAAGGTGGGAGGGAAGAGTCCAGGCAATGGTCGGTCTGTCTCGTAGCACGCCACAGGTGAGGAGCGCATTGGCCTCTCTAGCTCGGGCCCTGGGAAACGAGCTGCATGGCTTCACGCAGAAGTCGGAGAAAGCTAAGAAAACCCTCACATGAGAAACCTGAAGGCCTGCCGACGCCTCGAAACACCACCTTCAATCGGGGATCAACCGACTTGAACGTGCGAGACAAGACCAGCAGAGATACGGTGGGTAAAGCTGGCGTGGAGCATCAGCACGCAACGCAGCAATACACACAGCACGTCCCACCAGTCATTAGCCAAGGCGAACGACAATGTACGAATGATCGCAAGTCAGCGACCACAGCGAATTCTCATGCTGGATTGCAATTGCTCGCTTGCTGATGGCGACTGCCTGACTGCGTGCGGTTGTTTACTTGCGACCGCCATCCTGCGCTCCCTGGCGGGCTCGTTTGCGCTGTTGCGCTCGTTGTTTCTGCCTCTGCTCCTGGCTACAAGTCTATATATCCCCCAACCCCTGGCACACACTTTGCCGCTATCCCTATACATAAATATTCGTCTTTCGAGTCGCATGCCTATCCAAGAATCTGGACATTGCGTCCAATATTAAGGACGAAACCACTCTTGCAAAGAACGGAAACTGGCACGGGCACTGCGGGCACACCATGCCACGACCACCAACGTCCGCCAACCACTGTGACCGCGCTTCGAGCGGGAACCTCTCGGGACGATGTGGGTTTTGGACGGCAGCGCCAGCTGGACCTGGAATGCTGCTGGCGCTGAAGCGGGAGCGCCGCTCCTGGCTGGAAGCACGGCCGGCGCTGATGCGAGGCCTTTTCCGAGCTGGGAGCATGGCCGCCGCTGATGGGAGAGCACCCTTCTGAATCGGGATTGCGGCTGGCGCTGGGGCGGTAGCAAGGTCCCCAGCCAGAAGCGTGCACGGCGCTGAGGCGGCAGGGGCACCATTTCCAAAAGGCAGTGCAATGTTCTGGGCGCCCTAGAGGTCCTACTCCTGCCTCCCTCCCAAATGTGCCCATCAGCGGGCTCACTTATGGAAGAGCTTCTTCTTCTCCACCTCGGCCTCGGAGGCTGTGTAGTTCTTGTCGAAGATCCGCCCTTCCGGCCGCCACTCCCCACGCTCCAGCCGCGCCGCGAAAGTGCGCGCCACTATGAGAGGTACTACTAGGGTGGCCTCGGAGTAGATCTTCACTGGTTCGGCGTCCACCCTGATCTTGCCCCAGCTCTTCGCCTCGTCTGGTCTGGCGCCGCTGTCGGAGCCGTCGAACTCCTGTGCGGTGCTGACGTAGACGACGAAGTCGGCGCCGTTCCGCATGAGGTTGGCGTTCATGCAGTGGTGCTTTACTACACCCCCGCCGAGGACGATGACCCCAGTCTTCCGGGCCTTGATGGCCTGATCGTTGACCGCGCGAATGTCCTCCACAAGGTCCACTATCAGCCCTGGCCGCTTGTAACTGTGGAAATAGAGCATGTCTCCGATTGACCCGTCTGTAATCGCAGGACTAAAGATTGGTATGTTGTTCTTATATGCCCAGTAGCACACAGACTCTGGATTGTCGATCTCCTTCCCGAAGCGATGGATCATCCTGGAAGGCGTCCATCTCACCTTGTCTTTTTCTTGCTCGTCGTGCATCTGATCAAAAACGCCACGGATCCAATCTTCAAACAAGCAGTAGTTATCGTTCGGTGCTAGAAGATTCCCGATGCGATTAATGCCTTTCCTTCGAAGCCCTAGACCGTCCATTGCAAAATCACCGATGTGCGTCGGCGCAAGACATTTGATGATATCTTCCTCGATGCCTCCAGCTGTAGTAATCATTACCTGAACCATGCTATGCTGCACCAAGAAGCGGATGGTCTCGCGCAAACCAGAACTGATGAGATTGGAAGTGTATGCCAACCATATCTTCGTTCGCACCCTCTCCCGTACCTTCGGATCCTGAAATTCCGCATCCTCGTCCTCAGCTACAGGCTCCTGCGCAAGCGACCAGTCCAGCATCTTATCCGCTTCCGTGCCTTCAGCACGTAGGTGGAAAACACCGAGGCTTCTGCTGTTCTGAAAGGTCCAGGATACAGCGTTCCTACAAGTTTCTTAAGAGCCCAGACCCCCAATTTCTAAGCGTTTCCTGGGAATGTCTGAAAACTCTCGGGGTGTGTCGCTTGCGTGCTGTGGATGCCAAAAGCTTCCGAAACCGGGCCACGAGGTACCGAAAGTGCGGCCAAGACCTCAGAAAAATAACTCAGCCAACTCACCCGATCTTTGACCCACGGGGGACCTTAACTCCCCCGATCCTAACTGACCTGCGCCTAACTCACCCTGTCTAACTCACCCGATCCTCAACACACCCGGTCTAAATCACCCAGCCTTAGCCTTACCTCACCTGGCGCCGAAACTTGGCAGTAACTCACCCAACGCCTAACTCACCCAGTGCTTCACTCACCAGGCCGGCGCTTAACTCAACTGGTGCCCAACCCAACCTGAACTTAACTTACCCAGAGCCTAACTCACCCAGGGCCAAACTTACCCGTCGAAAAACTCACCTTGTACCTAACTCGCCCAATGCCTAATTAACCCGGTCGCTAACTCATACTGTTGCTACTCACCTGGTCGCTGACTCACCCGGTGCCTATCTCCCCCAGTGCCTAACCCAACTGATGCCTCGTTCACCCGGTGCTTAACCCACTCGGCGCTTCACTCACCCAGCCCTCACTCCCCTGGCGCCTACCTCACCCAGCGCCTGACGCACCCAGCGTCTGTCTCACCTGGCGCCTGACTCACAAGGCGCCCAACTCACCTGGCGCCTCACTCTCCAGGTGCCCAACTCACTCGGCGCTTAACTCACCCAGCGCTTGCGCCTGGCGCCTGACTCGCCCTCCTCCGCATCCTCCTCCCTGTGCTCCCCCTCCTCCTCCTCCTCCTCCTCCTCCTCCTCCTCCTCCTCCTCCTCCTCCTCCTCTGTCTTCCACCTCCTCCGCCTTCTCCTCTTCCTCCTCATCCTCCGCCTTGTAATCCTCCTCGTCCTCCCGCTCCTCCTTTTCGTCCTCGTCTTTGTCCTCTTCGGGGGGGTGCGCGCGCGGGGCGTGCCGAAGATACGAAGCGGAGACGGCGGCGACGACGACGACGACGACGACACCGACGGCGACGCCAGTCAAACGAAGAAAGCGGAGGAGGAAGAAGATAATGAGAGAGACAGGCGCACTGATCACACCTCTCACCGAGTGCCTACCTCACCCGACGCCAAACTCATCTGCTTCGGAACTCACCTGGCGCCGAACTCATCCAACCGAACTCATTCGGCGCGTGATTCACCTGGCGCATAGATCACCTGGCGACTAACTCACTTGGCGCTTCAAATGGAAACGACGACACGGACACGGACAGAGGAGACGCTACAAAACGCCGCTGCTTTGGAGACCGCGCCAACCCAGGATTGGAAGGCAAGCGCCAGCTGGCACAGGCAGGCGACGCGCTACACAGTGCCACTGTCCTTGGCACGAGACCAGTAAGACTCCAAGAGCACACTGACGGGGAAACGCCCGCGCCGATACAGGAAAAAGCGCTACAAAACAACCCTGCTGTCGATAGCACCCCGAACCCACGCTTAGGCAGCAACGGCGCACAGGCACAGGGAGGAACGCGCTACGAGCATACATTCGTTTTGGATGCGGCCCCATATGGCTCCATGACCAGTGTGAAAAGAAGGGCCCACACGGCCACATGCGCAGCATTCGCTACAAAACGTCGTTTTTTCTCTTTCAAAAATGCCCAACTTACCCGGCGCCAACCTCACACAGCGTCTGACTCACCAGGTCTCCCTTCAATCGAATCGGGAATTCGGAATCGGATCGGCCAACATCGGATCGGACGGAATCGAAATCAAGCGCACCAAATCGGACTGGAATCGAAATCGGCCCCCGAATTGGAGTCGGAATCGAAAACGTCACGCCTGAATCGAAGTCGACATCGGGAGAGCATTCCGCTCCCAGGACGAGACGCGCTAGAAAGTGCCGACGTTGTGGAGACGACCCCAGGGCGACTCGAGGACAACGCTGCAGAAGATACGCCCGCACCGACAAAAAAAGAGGTGCTACAAAACGCCGCTGTTTTAGAAAAAAACACCCCCAACCCACGCTGAACAAATAATTCGTCACGCTTCGCGTACCCCCACCTGTTTGGCGGCAGCTTTGGCAGCCGTGAGTGTGCTCACTGGATAATTAGGTTCCGCACGTAGCCCGGGACGACCCTTGACACCGCCTGCGCCTTCGCTTGCGGCCGCGACCAAAAAAAAACACCTGCCCATTCGGAAACCCTGCCCGTGAGAGGTGACGGAAAAGAGACGAAGAGCCACATATAGTGAAACAGAGCGGGCAACCAGGGTAAACAGAGAGACTCTGAGAGCAAGGGTTAAGTCGGGCCTGTCCCCTACAGGGGCATTTTCGACGAAAAATAAAAAATACCCCAGAAATGCCCCCAAAACATACAAAAATACTAAAAAAAGAGTCCCCAGACTATTTTTGGAGTATGTTTTGAAAATGTTGGGGGTATCTTTTTATTTTTCGTCGAAAATCCCCCTGTAGGGAGACAGGCCCGACTTAAAGCAAGGGGGTGGCCTTGGAGTGCCTCTTGAGACCATCCCTGGAGTCCGCGTGGGGGCGAGAGAAGGAGGAGGAGAAAGACGACGACGACCACCACGAAGACGAGGAAGAGGAGGAAAAGGAAAGGAAGACGATGAGGGCAAGGACGAGGACGAGGAGGAGGACAACGAGGACAAGGACACAGCCCTCAACATCGCCTCTTGGAGCCCTCTTACTCTTTTGGAAGATATTGGAATCCTCTAGGGGGACTCGTGGGAGGTCTTGGGGCCCTCTTCGAACCTTCTTGGGAAGTCTTCGGGCTCTCTCGGGGGCCTGGTGGGAATGTCTGGGAGGTATCGTGGGGGGAGTCGGTGAAAACGCCCGGACGGACTCACAGAGAACGCGCTACAAAACGTAGATGTTTTGCAGAACAGGGTCACCCACGGTGGAAGAGAAACGGCCACAGTGGCACAAGCAGGAGACGCATTTCAAAATGCCAGCTGCCCAGTGCCTACCTTGCCTAACTAAACCGGTACCTAACTCACCTGGTGCTTAACTCACCCGGAGCCTAACTCACCTGGCGTCTGTACCTAACTGACTCGGTGCTCAACTCATCCGTCCTAACTCACTTGATGCCTAACTCACCTGGCCTAACTCACCCGGTGCCTTAATCACCCGATGCCTAACTCACCTTCTGCTGAACTCACCCAGCTTAACTCACCCCGTCGCGATTCACCAACACCGAGGGCCGGCTGAGTCGCAGCGGATGAATCACGATCGGGTGAACCAGCCAGTCTCCCGAAGAGACTCCAAAAAGAACGAGGACTCTGACCCACAACCCAGGCATGGTGGCGGGATAGGCCGAAGGCCATAACACCTGCTTGGCACGGGGACGGAAATGCATTTACTTTCAGAGCGCAAGAGATCGCTGACTGACGCATCCGTCACTCATCCTCCTCTTTCCCATCTTCCCCTCGCCCTCATCTCATCCTATCACGCTTCCCTCATTCCTGCTCTCTTGACTGGAATGTCGCGTTGTGGCCCTTTTTGTAATGCCCTGGGCTTCCGTCCTGGCCCTTCCTGGGCCGTCTTGGGGCCATCTTGGGCCGTCTTGAGGCCCTCCAAACTCTTCGGGGCCTCTTGAGCCGTTTTGGCGCAATCTCGGGGATTCCCGAAGCTGTCTCGGGTCGGTCTTGGCCCAAATCAGCAAGAAGCGCAACAAATGTCAGCAGCCTGCAGCACATCTGCCAAGTTAGCCTCGTCAAGCCCGTTGGGGTGTCCTCTTGGGGGCCTCTTGGGGCACCTTGAAGGCCTCTGGGACCGCCTTGATGCCATCTTGTGACGTTTTGGAACGCTCTTGGCGCGTCCCCGAGCGTTTTGAAAAGATCTCGGGCTGTTTTTGTTCGAGCGACGTTGGGTCATCTTGGACCGTCCTGGAACTATCTTGGGCCGTCTCCGAGCGTTTTGGCGCGCTCTTGGGCCAATGTGGACCGTCTTGGTGCGTTCAATGTAACCTTTTTCAGCGCGTTTGCCTCCTCAGGCCCTCTTGGGGAGTCTCTTGGGGCATCTTGGCGGCCTCGTGGGCCGTCTTGCGACCATAGTGGGCCTCTC
This sequence comes from Prorocentrum cordatum, assembly GCA_963575745.1. Taxonomy (NCBI): domain Eukaryota; class Dinophyceae; order Prorocentrales; family Prorocentraceae; genus Prorocentrum; species Prorocentrum cordatum. Next base: position 358,403 of record CAUYUJ010019059.1, read on the forward strand.
TGAGGCCGTCCTGAAAATACCTTAGGCTTGCTCACGCGCTCACGCGGAATTAACGCGAGCCTACGAGCTTACGAGGGACTTACGCAGAGCTCGCACGGCCTAGCGCACCCAATGAAACCAAGGAGACCCCTAAGACAGCCCGAGACGCCTCCGAATTACGAAAAGCTTACGCGTTTACGCGGAGCTTACGCGAGCTCACGCGGAGCTTACTTTTGGGTACGCGGGCGCGCGAAACGAGTCGAACGACGTGTAAGCAGGGGCAGGCCGTGCCACAAGCCAAAGAAAAACAAAACGTGAACAGCGCCAAACACAGAGCGAGATGGAACACATAGCAACCACAATGGCGCGGGCGGCATCACGAAACGGCACCGGGAACGCGTCCGTGTAGGTGTCGAACAGGATGCAAGTCAGTGGAAGGCGAAACCACTGGCGACCGCGGAGAGAACGCCACACGTACCCAGAACGGCGGCGACGTACAGGGCGAGAGAGACCGTCGTTCGATTCCCCAGGTACGCATGTCGAACTCGACGTCCATGAAACCTCCGGCCAGACAGACATAGAGCGACAAGGCAACCCCGTTGGAGCAGCGTGAACGACACCGAGGGACCGGCGCGGGCAACGCGAGGAAGTCGCGCCGTGCGAACGCCGAGGAGACAAACCTTCAGGTCCCCAGGTACTAGAACGCGTTGCTGTGCGAGGAAGCGGGGTCGGCCGGGCGGCGACCGCTCCGCGCCCTCCAGCGGGCAGGTCAGAAGCCCCCCAGGCGGGGGCAAACGCAGGCAGACTGACTGCACATGCTCAGTGAGGAGGGAGAGGGGGCACCTCTTGTTGCAGCCCGACCAGGGGCAGCTCGCGTTGGGCTGCCCGCGAGGGCATGCTGTGAAACAAGTCCATGAGTGGCGGCTCCGCCGCGGGAGTGCTGCTGCGACGGCGGGCGGTGATGGCGAACCCCAGGAGCAGCTGATCGCTGCAAATGTTTGGTGAAGGAACCAGGGCTAGGCCCAGGAACGCTCCTCCCCCAGATGCCGTGCCTTCCTTGTCGCGCAGCTGCTTCCAGTCTGCCCCTGGGCGCGGCGCGTCGTCCATGGACCGCGCGTCGCCGTTGTGGTGGCGGAAGGAGTCCAAGAAACTGACGCGCGTTTGCTGGCCGTGCCTGAACGGGTCGCGCGCTGCTCTGGAGCCGGGTAAGGCGTGCTTTTGGACGACCGCGCGCCCGGCGTGAACGTCGCTCCCAGGGTGACTTGGAATAACTTGATTTTTCTGCCCGGAGGCTCCCCATAGACGTCCTGTTGCACGTCTTCCGTCCTGACTCTGTAGAGTTGCTTCCCCGCGTCGGGATCCAGGGGTTCAGGCCACTGGCGGGCGGCGCGCCGCCCGTCCCCGTCGGGCGTGGCGGCTCGCTGGTTCCGGGCGTTGCTGCCGCTGCTGCCGCCGCGCTCGCCGCCCGTCGTCTGTCGCCTGTCGGGCCCGCCAAGTCGTCGATGCTGTCAAACGCCAGCTTCCGTCCCGCCGGCAACGAGAGGGCTGGGGGATCGTCGGTTCTCGGGGCGTGTCCAGCCGCTTCCAAGCAGACGCGCCAGCAGCGCGCGCTGGCCACAGCGCCGTCGTTCCTCGGCGCTGGGACTCGCACTGTTGCGGGGGAGGGCGGCGTCAAGATGGGGCACGCCCGTCCGCGCATCGCTGCCGCGGGCTAGAGGCTAGAGGACCAGTCGAGGAGGTGCGCGGGTGGGTGGTCGCCATCTCCTGCTCGTCTGGCGCCCCCGGTTTTTGTTCCAACGCCTGCTCTGTCCCCTGGTCGTCGGCGCAGGCGTCGGCGTCGTCGGCGTCGTCGTTGTCGTCGGCGTCGGCGTCATCGTCAGCGTCGGCGTCGTCGTCGGCGCCGGCGTCGTCGGTCATCTGCCGACTGTCAGACCCCGACAGGCCGTCGACGTTGCCGAGCACCAAGTTCTGTCTCGCGGGCGGCGAGGGGGCTAGAGGACCGCCGCTTCTCGGGGCCAGGCCCGGCGCCCAGCCGCTCTCAAATAGACGCGCTGGCGCTGGGGCCCGCGCTGTTGCAGGGGAGGGTGGCGTCAGGATGGGGCGCATTCGTCCGCGCGTCGCGGCCGCGGGGAGAAGGGCCAGTGGAAACGCGCGGGGGGGAGGTCGCCTGTTCCTGCTCGTCTGACACCCTCGGCTTCTGTTCAAGCGCCTGCGCTGTCCCCAGGTTGTCGGCGTCGGCGTCGGCGTCGTCAGGCTCGTACTTGTCGTCGCCGTCAGCGTCGGAGTCGGCGTCGGCGTCGGCGTCGTCGTCGTCGTCGGCGTCGTCGGCGTCGGCGTCGTCGTCGTCGGCGCCGTCGGCGTCGGCGTCGTCGGCGGGAGGGCGGGCCGCGCCCATGCCAGGACAAGCGATGACGACTGACAACGCAGAGGGGTCTTGCTCACTCCAGGCATGCTCACCCGGCGCCCCTGGCGTCTGCTCCAACGCCAGCGCTGTCCCCAGGTCGACGGCGTCGCCGTCGACGTCGTCGCATCGTCGTCGCCAAAAGTCGTCGGCGTCGGCGTCGGCGTCGGCGTCAGCGCCGGCATCGCCGACGGCGTCGGCGTCGTCGGCATCAGCGTCGTCGTCGGCGTCGGCGTCGGCGTCGGCGCCAGTCAGCACGGGTGGCGGGGCTCTGCCACGGGGGCCCAGCATGTCCCCCAGGTCTCTGTCGAGGTACTGGCCGCGCGGGGATGGAGGTTCAGTCGAGGAGGCGCGCGAGTGGGTGGCCGCCTGCCCCCGCTCGTCTGGCGCCTCCGGCTTCTGCTCCAGCGCCTGCTCTGTCCCCAGGTCGTCGGCGTCGGCGTCGACGTCGTCGGCGTCGGCGTCGCCGTCGTCGGCGTCGGCGTCGGCGTCAGCGTCGGCGGCGTCGTCGGCGTCGGCGTCGCTGTTTCCCACCCCGCGTCGGCCCCGATTCCCTGCCTTAGTTTCCCGCCCCGCGTCGCCCTCTTCATCCCTGCGCCCGCCGTCGAGCGCGGCGGCTGTCCGTCCTTGGTCATCGTCTGAGGGAGCGGCCCCAGCTCGGAAAAGGTGTCGCTGGGCGTTGTCTGGGAATGCCCTGCCGCGTCGCGTGCCCCCCCGCCCTACTCTGCCCCCAGGCGTCGAGAGCCTGGCAGGGGGGGGGGCGCGGGCGTCGGCGGGGAACGTAGGCGCGGGCGGAGCGTAGGCGTCGGAATCAATCGTTGGGGCGCGGTCTTCGTCGCCGCTGCCTTGCGCCGCGTCGTCGCGACGTTTTCCCCGGGCCTGGCAAGGGTCGAGGGGGGCGGCGGGGGCGGTGCCGACGTCCGTTGCTTCCCCAGGTACGCCGCGGGCGAACGGGGGCGCGCCGTCTCCTTCCTCTTCTCCCACAGGTGTGCGACTGATCGCTGCAAATGCATTGTCACGGCGCGAAGCGTTCATCGGCCCCCCCTCAGGTGGCTGATCGCAGCAGGCACACATGAAAGAGAGGATTCCCGGCTATCCGATGGGGGGGGCGGGCGGGCAAGGGGGTCGCCCTGATCTCGATTCGGTCGCGACGCGGACCTGTTCGATCGGGGGCGAGCCGATGCAATTCCATCCTGCCGCCCCCAAAGGACGGGGACAGGGCGGCTGCCCGCCTGCGACCGAGCTTGTCCTCGCGGCCCCTCGCTGGCCTCGGGCGCGGGGGCTGGCGGGGCGGGCCCTCCCGGCATTCGCCCCCGCGATCCAGCTATCGACCCCCGCCCCCGGCCCTCCTCATCGCCGCGGCGTCCGCCGACGAGTGCGGCGGCAGCCCGCTCCTGCTGGGCGTCGTAGGGCATCGGGGGTTCAGGGGCGCGTCTGTTGGTAGCTCACTGCGTAGCTCTGTCGGGCGACGTGCCCCGAGCCTCGGCTGGCTCCCAAGAGTCGCGATCCTGCGCGAAGCGATGCGGAAGCCATGGTCGGTCGGGGGCGCGCAGTCGTGGTCGCTGTTGCAGTGCGTGTGTGTGTGTGTGTGTGAGTGTGTGAGTGTGTGTGTGTGTGAGTGTGTGTGTGTGTGTGTGTGTGTGTGTGTGTGTGTGTGTGTGTGCGTGCGTGCGTGCGTGCGTGCGTGCGTGCGTGTGTGTGTGTGTGTGAGTGTGTGAGTGTGTGTGAGTGTGTGTGTGTGTGTGTGTGTGCGTGCGTGCGTGCGTGCGTGCGTGCGTGTGTGTGTGTGTGTGTGTGTGTGTGTGCGTGTGTGTGTGTGTGTGTGTGTGTGTTTGTGTGTGTTTGCGTGTGTCTGTGTGTGTTCTGCGCTATCATGTATTCCCCAGGCCCGAGCAGGATCGAGCGGGGCGGCGAGGGTGATATCAGGTGCATCCCCACGGGCGCGACAGGGCAAAGCTGGCGCACTATTCGTATCGTCGTCTTACCAAGGCGCGCGACTGATCGTCGCAACAACATTGGCTCGGCGAAGCGCGCCCCCAGGCCCCCCCCAGGCGGGCGTCTGACGGCCGCGATGGCGGAGGAGCGGGGGGACTCGTCGCTGGGTGCGCGACTAACCCTCGCAACTGCATCGGGCAAACGGTCTTCCCCAGGCTGGCGGCTCATCGCCGCAACACATCGAAAAGAAGCGGGGGAGAAGGGGGGTCATCGGATCGATCTGGCTCAAGGGGGGCAGGAGGATGGGGTCAATGGCTCTGGTCGCGCTGCTTCCTGGTGCGCGGCCCTCGATCTTCCATCAGGATGGCCGCGGCCTCCGTCTTCTCGCGTCTGCGACGGCGGATCCGCCACTTCCCCAGGGTGGTCACGATCAGCGCGATCAGCTGCCAGGTCCTCCGCACTGAGAGCGCTGACTGCCAAGGCGCGCCCGTCGCCTGGGTGCGCTCCCGAGGCGCCCCGGGAGGCCGCCGTAGCCACGGCCGCAACGGCGGCCGCGGCGTCCGCGGCCGCGGCGGCAGCGAACGCGCCGGCGGCCGCGGCGGCAGCGCGCGCGGCGCGCGGCGGAGGCCGCCGCGGTGGCCTCCGCGGCGGCGGCGGCGCCCGCGGCGCAGGCCGCGCACGAGGCGCCAGCGGCGCCCGCGGCCCTCGCGGCGCCGGCGGGGCCAGCGGCCCTCAGGGAGCCGGCCGCGCCCGCGGCGCCACTGGCACCCACGCTGCGCAGGCGGCGCCCGCAGCCAGCGAAGCCGCGCCACCCGGCGCGGCGGCAACGATGGCGGCCGCGAGGCCTGTAAGGGCCGCCTCAGCCAGGGGCCCCCAGGCGGCGGCCGCGGCGTCGGCGGCTGGGGGGCCGGCGGCCGTTGCAGGCCGCCGCCGCAAGCAGGGCGCAGGCGGCGGCGGCGGCAGCGCCAGCAGCAACAGTGGCGGTCGAGGGCGGGGCAGCCGCAGCGCCGCCGCCAACCTCCGCCGCTCGGCCGCTGGCCTCTGGTGGGGAGGCGGCAGCGGCAGCAGCGTCAGCAGCAGCAGGGGCGGCCGGGGCGCCGCCGCCGCCCGCCGCCGCGCGCACGCCAGCCCCCGGGGGGGAGGCGGCAGCGGCAGCAGCGTCAGCAGCAGCTGGGACGGCCGCCGCCTCCCACGCGCCGGCCTCCGGGGGGTGGGGGGCGGCGGCGGCGGCAGCAGCAGCAGCAGCAAGGGGCTGGCCCAGGCTGGGCGGCCCGTCGCGGGCGGCGGCGGCCAGGCGCCGGCGCCGCCGCAGGGCGGCGCCGGTGAGGCCGCCGGCGCCGGGAGCCGTCGCAGCGGGGACCGAGCTCGGCGCGTACCTGGACCATACGGGCCACACGCACGGAACTTACGCGGGGAGCACGGGGACGAAAAACGCATTTGCTTCCAGAGCGCAAGAAGTCGCTGGCTGACACGTGATTTCTCTTCTTTCTCATCTTCTCCTCGGCCCTATCTCAATCGATGACGACACCACGCTCCCGGCCGAGTTATGCGACTCCGCCCTCGAGCACGAAGGGTCGGCCGCCCTGGCCAAAGCGAACGTGAGTGTCAACGGCGAGTCCGTGGAGGTGCACAGTTTTGGTGCAAGAGATGCGGAGTGGAAGTACATGTGGACCGACTCATTACTGGGGTGAGGAGAGCATGGTGGGAAGAGCGACCAAGCCCAATGCCAAGGCTGGCTCGACTGGCCAGGCGACGGGCCCCTCCTGGCCCAGATCGGTTCACCTCTGAGCAAGGGAGGCTCGGCCAAAAACACCCCGAATAACGCCGAAATGATCGTGACACTCAGGAAGATGATCGACACCCGTGTCAGCCGTGCTGCGCCGCCGTCATCAGCGCGAGCACCGGGCACGTCCTCATCCCTGACGCCCGTACCTTCGACGAGGCAACACTACAGATTGTGGACCTTGGCGTGGAAGGGCGTCCCAATATTGCAAGTAAGTTCGGTCAAAAAAAAGTAATCGATTCCGCAGTGGTGATATCATGCAAGAGCGAGATGGACTTTCAACGGGCCAGAAATTGGAAACGAGCTACCGGGCAGGCGCTTTCCATCACGGATGTCGTGTCTTTCAACAAAGATGGTCTCTCGCCCTGCATTGAGGAGCCCATGGCAGTATTGTCAGACGTATTGGTTGATGGCCTGACGGTCCTCAGCACGTCAGAGCATGGATTGTGCCGAAGGTGAGAGAGCGCCGCAGAAGGCCGTCTTGCCAAACACCCTACGAGATGACACGGAGGCCCCGCCAAAGGTGAACACGTTCACGGCGGGGCTCACGTTTGCCCAGAACTAGAGGCCTCCAGAATAGGGTCGGAGTAGATTGGGTCGGAAGATCGCGCCGAATCGCCGATGCATCGGCGATGCATCGGCGAGTCGGCGATGCATCGGCGACGTCGACGTGGCGCAAACGGGGCTCCACATCGAGCCGCATCGACGATGCATCGGCGATGCGGCGCGATCCTCCGACACCATCTACTCCGACCCCATGTAGGCGGCCTAGACTATGCCTTGCCGCTCTTGCCCTTGACTTAATTGTAAGTCCGTGCTGAAAATCAAGGGTGCCGTTGACTATTCAAGTGAAGTTACGTCTGTGGCTAGATTTCATGAAGGAGGATGCTAAACAGGCTATAACTCGGCAAATCTCCCAAATATAAGAGTTTTCCTTACAGAGCAGCAGAACAATGATGATCCGACATTCGTGAAGCAGAAAGATGATGAGGAGCATGCGGTGTGCTTCCAGCGGATCAAGGCCCTCGCCAGTGGTGCGAATGGTCGCTTCGTCTACCGCCCCTCGATTGACGCGCCGCCGGGAGTGATATCGGACAAAGCCACAGTGCAGGACCCATACTGCATACCCACTCGCTGGGTGGTGGCACGTGCTCTTGAGTCGTGGGGGCATCCAGACGATCCAGAAGCGTGTGCCACGACGAGAGGCTTCCAGAACATTCAAGCCATGTCTCATTCAGGTGCACGCCCACGGTTTTTCAGAGGTGACCTGTGGGGAAAACAAAAAGTACCGATACCGCTACTCCCCGGACCTCTCCTGGGGTGCGTTCTGACCAGAATTTCGAAGCGAATCCAGCGGTGGTGACGAGGGCCGCCCAGGAGGCTCAAAAAGGAGAAAACGGGCGAAGGGGTGGAGGTATGGGTTCCTTCTCTTCCTGCGACCCTGGACCGACCAGCCATAACTGGGGGAGCTGTGGTCCTTCCCCCCTGGGGGAACCCATTGCATCGACGATCTCTCGAGAGGGGTGTCGAAATCGATGGGTCCCCCAGACCACAGCTCCCTCAATTGTGGCTGGCCTGCTGGAAGGGGCCAGCAAGCAGAGCGCGTTCCAGTTCAAATCGGGAGCCCCGGCCTCGACGGTGGCGAGGTCGGGCAGGCCGAAGAATAAGCAGGAGGGAGCGGCGAGGCCCAAGTCAGCTTGGGGTACGCCGCTCCCCAAACCTCGTCATGATGATGATGATGATGATGATGATGATGATGAGGAGGAGGAGGAGGAGGCCGAGGAGGAGGAGGAAAAGGAGGAGGAGGAGGAAGAGGAGGAGGACGAGGAGGAGGACGAGGAGGAGGAGGGAGCGGGTGATCCAGATGGTGACGCTACTGCAGATGCTGTCCCCAAACGCTGCTGCCAAAAAGAGCGCAGGCATGAAGCTGGCCGAGGAGGGAGCTCGAGGGGCGGCCGCAGCTGGCAAGGCCCCCGGAGGCTCTCTGCCGGAGGCCCAGAGTAGAGAACGAGGATCGAGAGCGCGGATTCGCCCAGTATGCTGCCGGGCAAGCCAACAACGGCAGCGGAGACTGCTTCTGCATCACCGCGGGGGCTGCCATACATGAACTCAAGCCGAATGCCAAGCAGCTGACAGAAGATGCTCTGGCAGTTGGAGGGCGTACTCAAGCACTGCCGAGGCTCGTCGTATCGAGGGAGTTCGCCAAGCACCCGAACAAGATTGAGATCGGCAAGGGCGCGGACATCATCACGCAGACGGCCACTAGCAAGAGCCCCGTCACCAGCCCGGGCGTGCGAGCCGCAGCCTGCGTCACAGGACATGAGCTGGGCCCCGTCGGCGGAATGCCGATGCACGCTCTATGCGCCTCCCCCTTCGGAGGCGAAGAGCTTCGAGCAGCAGATCTGGCTCGTGCTGGAGAAGCAGCGCTGCGAGAGGATGGTTTTCGAGCACCCCCTGGACGGACCCGCCCTCGCCAAGCGGAAGGAAACCATGCTGCCATATCCCGTCGACTTCGGTGGCTCAGGTACTGGTAAAGCACGATCTAAGGCGGACAGCTCCGCCACGGTCAAGCAAGCTCGTCATTTTCTCGGGCTCCCGGATGTCTCGTCCCGCGGTGCAGTGACAAAGGCAACTAAAGAGGCGAAAGTCGGAGTCGGAGGATGAGGAGGAGGTGCAAGACCCAACTCTTCGAGAGCTGGATGATCATCTCACGCGCTCGTGTGGGTGGTCTCCGCACAGGGGCCAGACGACATCGAAGCGCAAGCCAGAGGCCAGGAAACGCTGGATCGCCTAGAAGGGCGAACCACCTCCCAAGACGCGGAAAGAGGACTGGGCCAAAGCAACTGCAATGCGTCGTGAAGCTGGTCTCCGATCCCAGACCCGCTTGAAAATCAAACAGACCTTCGAGAAAAAGAGGGCGCCCAGGAGCGAGATGCTCCGCGACGCGTTCTGCCACCTCGACTTCTCGCAAATGGCTGGCGGTGCTGGCGAAACCAACTTACACGTGCACGAAGTGTGGCAACTACAAGCGGGTGGGAACATCAAGGTGCAGACGTGCGTGCGGAGGCCAGTGAGGCTCACCGTTAAGCAGATCCCAAATGTCGGACTTGGAGTCAGAAAAGCAAGGCACTTTCACCAGAAGACTCGTGCGCGGGCTCGGAAGCGGGCCCAGGAACTTCGAGACCAACCTAAGCGCCATCGTGAATGGAAGACGGCCGAGGAAGAACTCGCACGCACAAAACATAACGCGGTCAGGGCCGACTATGCCAAGCGCTACAGGGCCAATTACAAGACCAAGAACAATCAGAAGGCCGCCGAGTATCGGAACAGGAAGCGTGAGACCGACCCAGGGTAGCACGAGAAGAGGAAACAATACTGGAAACAACGAAACTACGGACCAAAAGGCCGAACGAACTGCTGGGACGTGTTGACTATCCGCGGTGAGCCGTGGTGGCACGCATGGGTGGTCGACCGCCACTCTTTAAGGTCACAAGTTCGCCAATGCGTTTGCTTGGATGTAGGAAAAACATAACCATGTGCGATCTTGTGGGATGGAGCTTGCCCCGCACAACGCAATATTGCGAGAGACGGAGCTTGCCCCGCGCCTGGGCCACAGGAACCGCAAGGACGATGAGAGATCAGCTTGTACTTCGCAGAGGGGGAATTACGAGATGCTTGATGAGAGTTTTGTGGGCGACTGCCGATACTGCAAATCAGGGCTCCAGTTCGCCAATGCCTGTGTCTGGATTGTTATCTTGTGGGACGGAGCTTGCCCTGCGCAACGCGATCTTGTGAGACGAAACTTGCCACGCGCCTGGGCCAGAGGACCCGCACGGCTGATAAGAGATCAGCTTGTACGTAGCAGGAGAGAAATTACGAGATACTGGATGAGAACGTTTGGTGGGCGACCGCCACTAATGCAAATGATGTCTCAATGTCGCCATTGTCGCTGCTTGGATGCACTTAGCATCAAAACCATGTGCGATCTCTTTGGACGGAGCTTGCCGTGCACTGTGATCTTGTGAGACGGAGCTTACCCCGCGCCTGAACATGGACCCGCTTCTAAGAGTGATTGTCTCCGCTTCAAGCAGACCATTGGCATGTCTGATATTGAAAGTCGAAGAGACGTTCCTTAAAATGTTTCGCACAATACGTAAAATGTTTCGCACAATACAAAAATGTTCAAGCAGACCGTTGGCACGTCCTGATGCAATTTCTGTAGAACGTGTCAGCCGGCAAGAGCGCGACCCGCTGTCGGGTGGAGGAGATAGTGATGAGGGGTCTCCCCAAGCCTCAGCGGGCCTTTGCCGTATTGCGTCTATCAACGTGCCGTCCCTGACCAGAGCGACGGCCGAAGCGATCTTCATGCATAGCGAGGTCAAGTACGTCGATGTCATGACATGGCAGGAAATCAAGAACTGGGAGCTGAAACCAAAGTGGCTGGTCTCACTGGCCAACACGTGTGGGTGGGGAGTGGCCTGCTCCCCGCCCCACAAAGAACGTCTGCGGGGAACCGATGTCTTCGGAGGTGCTGCAATTCTATGGCGTCGAAATGCAGAATAAACTGAAGTGTACAGGGAGAAGGGACTTGACCGTCGCGTGGTGGCTGTCAGGGCTGCCAGCGTGTCGCTTGTGAGTGCTTACGGACCCGTACGTGGAGGTACCGCTCGGATGAACAAGGGCGTTGGACTGGGACCAGAACCTGAGCGAGAACACCATCATCGTCGGGGACCTCAACTGGTTCCCAAGGTATGCTAATCTATTGGAACCTGGATGGTCCCGTACAATCAACGTCAACCCGACTACTGCAGTAGGGGCCCTGCACACGTGGTGCCTGAGACAGTATGCTGAGGAGAACGCACTTCCTGGAAACCACATCGCACCAAGGGGTATGTGTTTTCGGGGTGGAGGGGTGCCACGTTCAAAAGCGAGCTCTTACACGCCTCAGGAACACCGCCTTGTAATTACGAGGATGCCTCGCTCGCCTTCGTGAGTGAGCTCGCTCGCTGAACAAACCTTGGAAGAAACGGAGCGAAAGAAATGGGTACGGGTCACTCGGGCCGCTGAACGAGAAAAAGGACCGTACCTCACGTCCAAACCATGTGCTCACCCCCCTGCCCATTGTCTCTCTGAGTCGCTGGCACTTCGCCGACTTCGTCGTTTGCATCGTGCGTTCGAGGAGCAAGTTAGGTTTCGAACAACATTTTGTGAAGCACTAGAGTTCCGACACATAGCTGCACTCGCCTCTGCAAGTGAGGACACGCTGATTCTACCAGTGGATGGTTGACCTAGTGTTGGCCAAGCCATGGACGCCGTAAGTAAAGCCGTGGTCATATGAAAGCGTACAGTGGCCGATGAGAAACGTTAGCAGCATGGGGGTGCCAGATTCTAGGAGTGGAGCAAGGACCTGTGGAGTTTGACCACATCAATCTTTAAGGCGGGGTCCCCGAGCCCGGGGCTTGACAGTGAAGGTACGAGTGCCGAGTGGGAGTCCATTTGGAGCCCGAACGAGTACGAGCGCGAGAGCGAGGTATCCAACTGGAAGAAGGTCAGCAGCAGCAACAGCAGCAGCGAAGCCGACCTCGACAAGCAGCAAGCCAAAGGGCCGATTCCCTTCTAAAGCTGGCTCCGTTGCAGCAGTAAAGAAGTGTGAACGTGCAGCAAATATGGATGGGTGGAGTGCAGCCGAAGTCCGCCTACTCCTGATAGTAGCCCTCTTTATCACTGATGAGCTCTATGACCTTCGGTGCGACACCATCTCTTTCGCGGTCAGCTTGAATGGAGAGTTGGACAAAGAACTGTTGCAGCAGGTATGTGTGGAGGGTGGTAGAGATACTCCAACACATGAAAACGAAAGCAGACCGATCTCAATGGCGTCCGCTCTGGTACAGTGTTGGCTTTCGGCCATGGCGGCTGCCCTTCCTCGGGCAGCGGCAAATCAGTTCACATGCGAAGCAGGTGTGAGTGTGGTTCATGCTGTCTCATCCTGGCTATCGGCACGGGCCCGCAAGGGTCTAGAGGTGGACTTGCCCAAAACGTATGGTAGTGTGAATCATTATGTTGCCGCGACAGTGCTCGAAGCCGAACGTGCACCTTCTGCTCTTGTCAGTGCTTGGAAAAGGGCCGAGGGTATGTTGCGTTCCAACGAGCTGTCCCCCCCTCTCTGGGCAAACCAAGGCCTGCTTCACGGTGATTCATGCGCCCCAGAAGCGATGGTAGCCACACTTGTACCATGGTAATCTGACACTGACGGCTCAAGGGTGGGCATATATGGATGATCGTTCTCTGACTGCAGGTGGGATCCTGCAGACTCTGATTTAGAGGAGGGCCTGACCAAGACTCAAGCCTTCGACCTAGATGTAGGCTTCGTCGAGAATGCCACGAAACGCCAGTTTTGGGAGGAGGGGAAGATGAATGACATTGAACACTTGGGGCTGATGTGTGATCCAGCCGACCTACCAAACGCATCCGCTCCCAAGGTGGGTGGAAGAAACTCGAGACCGCCACCGGGACTCTCAAAAGCTTTCCTGGGGCTGCCGCTGTTCAGGAATGTCTCGCCTCGGCCCATGTCAGGCCCCTCTGGCTACCTGTGCCTCGCTGTGCCCCTGGAGCGCTCTTTCAAGCTGCTTTTAAAAGCGGGACATCAGTGGTGTTAAGTCGGGCATGTCCCCCCACAGGCCGATCTTGGACGAAAAATTAAGGATACCCTAAAAATACAATAACCATTTTCAAAATAGTCCCCAGGCTATTGTTTGATTATCTTTGAGTATTCCCCCCTGCAGAGGGACAGGCCCGATTTAACAGTGGTGGTGTGCTCGGAGATGGCAGGCCCAACGTGTGCAACTCCATTTGTTTTTTCCCTGTGTTTGCAGGGCATGCGTACGGTGACGTCTGAAGAGGGGGTGCCGAGTGGTTCCTGAACAGGGCCCTCAAAGTCTACTTCGAGAAGATAGGCCTCGGGCACTTGGATCAGAGCGCCGAGTGGGGCAGACGCCTTCGAGTTTCAGATGATGGAGATCGCAAGGTGCTGAAACTCGAAGGATGCGTCCTGGACTGAGGCCCCTGGAGGGGCCCCTGCAGCGCGTGCTGTTGCCCGAGTGCGTTGTCTTCAAGCTGTGCATCGTAGCCGTCTCGACTCGGAGGGGGTTGACGATGTCGAGGTCAAGTCGAGTAGCGTCGCTGCCTTTTCGCAAATTCGAGAAGTCCCTACCTACGGGAGGGAAGTGGAGGTTGTCCATCAATCGGGGGGGCACGTGCCAGACCCACACACGACTCAGAAATAATTCATCAATGTTGCAAGCGGTGCAGCTGTCCGCTTCCTAGCAGCTCAACATCTTCTCTAGGAGTGTCCCCGCTTCGCAGAGAGAGAGAGAGAGGGAGGAAGATCGCGAATGAGCTGAACGTTCCTTTTTCGTCTTGGGGCAGCTCGCCCAGAGTTGCCAGCACAAGCGGGCGGGTGTTCTACTCGGCCTCGCCCAACTTCGATGTCCGCTCGCGCATGTCAGTCGGGGCTGCCGCCTTGGGCTTGACATCGCGCGCGGGAGCTTCACGCCTGGAGAGCGCGAGGTGGTCATCTGGCTGTCGCCCCGTCTTTTGAGACTCTGCTCTCATGGCCGGGTACTTCTCACACGACCCGTCCTTTCGGCCCTATCTCTTCCTACCCTGGTTTGTCCCTTATCCCTGCACGCTCGACTGGAGTGCCGTGCGGTTGGCCGGGTGAGCCTCTCGGGGCAATAGATCGTGCGCGTGTCCGCTGTTCCTCGACTCATGTCTAGCCCCCCTCTGCTTGATCGAATCCGGGCAGGACCACCCGGATCCGTGCTCTTGGGTTGACGTTCAGACACGGCGAGGGCAATGCTGGTGCTGGTGCCAAGAAAAATGGTCGTGAGGTTAACCGTGCAAACCATCACGATGACGGCGGTGATGGTTATCGCTTGAAGCATGGCATGAACAGATACTTCACCAACATCGCTGCGTGTCTCCCTTTCGGCCGCCCCCTGCTTGGACCGTTGTGCTCTCCCTGTTTGGACCACCCGCTGCCCGAATGCCGCGTTTTCCCTAATTGGACCGTCCATCTGTGCCCGGCACCAGCGGCGGCGACCAGGCGGTACGCTGCAAATCGCCAGCTTGTCCGCCCCTCCTCTCAAAATCGCGCCGCATCGCCGATGCAGCGACGATGCGGCTCCATCCGGAGCCCGACTTGCTTGACGCCGACGTTGCCGATGCACTGCCGACGTCGACGATGCATCGCTGGTGCATCGCCGATGCATCGGCGATGCATCGCCGATGCATCGCCGATGTATCGGTGATGCGCGTGATCCTCCGACCCCCATCTACTCCGACCCCATCTAGGAGGCCTCTAAAGCAGCAAAGAAGCTTGTCATGTGCCCGGGACGTTTTTGTGACATCCAGAGCCGCCCTGGAGGCCTTTTGGGACCCTCCTGGACTGCGCCGTCGTGGAGCTCTCTTCTGTCATGCTGGAACACTCTGTTGCAACCTTCCAGTGGGCATCCTGGGACATCTTTGTGGCATCTTGGAAGCCCTCCTCCTCCTCCTCCTCCTCGATCCTCCTCGCTCCAATCCTCGTCCTCATCCTCCTCGTCCTTGTCATCATCATCCTCCTCCTCCACCTCCTCGCACCTCTTCCTCGCTCTTCCACCTCCTCGTCCTCATTGTCATCCTGTCCTCCTCTTGGACCGCCAGTATGCGCTCGGGACCAGCGGTAGCGGAAAGGAGGTACGCGCGCGACCGCAGAAATTACACGCTTATGCGACGCTTACGGCCCTCCGCTGCCCGAGTGTCGCAATTTCCACGTTTGAACCGCCGATCGATGCTCAGAGGGGAATCGACAATGCGCGGTGTGTTCCCCGCTTGGGCGCGAAAATGCATGTCGCTTGCATCGCTGCGTTTTCTCCGGTCAGACCGCCCCCTGTCCTGAACCATGTGTTTTCACCGTTTGGACCCCCCGCTGTCCGATATTGTGTCTTCCCCATTTAGACCGCCCATCGGTGCTCGGAGGGAAATACATGCGCGTTGTGCTCCCCGTATGGACCGCCCGCTGCCCGAATGCAGTGTTCTTCCCGTTCTGACCACCCATCGGTGATCAGAGGGAAACCAATGCGCGGTATCCCATCAGGTCGTCTTGGGGATCCTCTTCGAGCGTCTTGGGGGTATCCTGGCTCGTCTGTAGCACTCCATCTTAAGCCATATTGGAATTCTTACGCGGCGCGCTATCCCAACAAGCATTATTCGGGGTCCTCTCCGGATGCTTGGGGACCTCCTGGCTCGTTTCTAGCGTTCCATATTACGTCATCCTGGAGTGCGCGCGCGCAAAGCTGGCACGCTTACGTAACGCTCACGCGGGCCGCTGCACATGCAATTTCCAAGCATCACTGTGCTTTCTCCGTTTGGATCGCCCGTTGTCAAGAACCATGTGGCTTCCCCGTTTGGACCCCCCGCTGTCCAATATCGTGTTTTCCCTGTTTCGACCGCCCATCGGTGCTCGAAAGGAAAGCCATACGCGTTGTTTTCCCCGTTTGGACCGCCCGGTGCCGAACCCAGTGCTCTCCCTGATTGGACCGCCCATCGGTGCTTGGAGGGAAACCAATGCGCGTTATCCCATCAGTTCCTCTTGGGGGTCGTCTTGGGGGCCTCTTGAGTCGTTGGTAGCAGTCCATCTTACACCATCTTGGAGTGCTTACGCGGAGTGTACGCGAGCTTTTGCGGAGCTTGTCACGATGACGATGATCATGGTGACGAAGATGGTGATGATGGTGTGCATGATGATGATGGCGATGACGACGACGATGACGATGACGATGGTGAGGAGGATGATGATAACGATGACGATGCCGAGTAGAATGATGATGGTGATGATGATCATGATAAATATGATGATGATGATGATGATGATGATGATGGTGATGATGATGATGATGCTGATGACGACGATGAGGATGGTGATGATGATGCTGGTGATGATGATGATGATGATGATGATAATGATGATGGTGCTGGTGATGATGAGGAGGAGGAGGAGGATGATGATGATGATGATGATGGCTGTGATGATCGTGGTGGTGGTTTTGATGACGTGGACTATGATGACGGCGACGAGAATGGCTATGATAAGGGTGCTGGTGATATCGATAACGGTTATGATGATGGCGATGCTGATGATGATGGTGGTACTGGTGATGATGCTGATTCTGAATCATGACGGTTGTTCTCATCATCTCCTCCTAAGTTGTCTATCTCTGCTCGGGAAGCGCTTCTCCCGCGAAACGATCCTGCAACACCCCCTATACCGTGTGTATGGATCGTCCGGGATGCCTTGTGGGAGCAAGCTCGGACGTTTTTTGTGAAACACTAGAGCGTGTAAGCATAACGAGGCTTACGAGAAACGTGTGTGCCCTCTTCAGCAGGAGGCCTCGCACGAGACAACCCGAGCGTGTTCGAAACACGATGACGATGAACCTGGTGGTGACGACGACGACGAGAAGGATGATGATGATGGTGATGGTGATGACCATGATAATGGTGACGATGATGACCGTGGGGGTGATGATGATGATGCTGCTGATGATGATAATGCTTCTGATGATGAATATGGTGCCGATGCTGCTGCTGTTGATGCTGCTGGTGATGATGACGAAGATGGCGGTTGTCATGATGGTGATCATGTTTATGATGGCGACGACGGCGCGGATGAGGACGCTGACGAGGATGACGATGGTCGCGATATGAATGGCGATGAAGATGATGGTGGTCGCTGCTGGTCATGATTGGTGTGCCAGCATCCCCCTCAAACGTCTCTCTCTCTCTCTCTCCTGTGCGGGAAGAGCTTCTCCCGCGCAGCGATCCCGAACACATCCAACAGCCTTGATACTCACACCTATGGGAGCATCTTGGAAACAGAAGCGGGCACTCTCCTGGAAATCTCTGGCATCTCAAACTAATGAGGGGCTCATGCGGAGCTTGCGCAGACCTTGTGCAGACCTTGCGCGAAGCTTACGTAGAGCATGCGCAGGGCGCGCCTTGGATTGGTGGCATCTTGGGACCCCTGGACAAGCTAATATGCCTCAAAACTGCGAGGAGCTTTCGCGGAGCTTGCAGGAGCATACGCGGAGCTTACCCGGACTCGAGCACCCAAGACGGCCCTTGAGGCCCCAAGACAACTGAATACGCCTCCAACTTGCGAGGAACTTTGCGCTTACGCGGAGCTTGCACGAGCTTGCTTTGCTCGGAGCTTACGCGGGGGCGTGTTAAACCTAGTGCCGCAAATGCCACTCCCTCAAATTCCCCCCAAGTTCATTTCTCCGGAGTAACGAATCGCACGCTACGTTTCATTTCTTCCAACTACCCGATCGCACGCTACGCGCACTGTCCGTCATACTATGTGGTGACGCGAGGTCGCTGGCCTGTCCGTTGTTCCTCCTCTTATGTCCTCTCTTCCTTCGCTCTTGTCACATACTCGGTGAATGTTTGGGCCATCTTGGGCAGTATATGGAGACTCTCGGGCCGTCTTCGGGCCCTCTTGAGTCGCCCTGGGAGCCTCTTGGGTCTGACCTCGGCGGCCTCTCGAGCCATCTCTGCATGTTGGATGTTTGGAACCGCGAAAACGCTAACCTCGCTCAAAAACCGATTGGACGTTTGCATCTGTGCCTTTTGTGGCCACCTCCGGGGCACTCTTGGAGCCCTCTTGGGACTTTTTGGAGCCTCTTGGGCCGTCTTGAGGCCATCTTGGGCCGTATTGGAGCGCTCTTGGGCCGTCACGGGGACTCCTGGACCCTCTTGAGCCATCTTGGCAGCAATCTTGGACCGTCTTGGGCCCTCTTGGAGACCACATTGAGGTCATTGTGGGCCATCTTGGGGCCCTCTTGAACCGTCTTGTTGGGCTCTGTTGGAACGTCTTGAGGCCGTCCAAGAGCGATCCCAAGACGATGCTGAATATGTCGCATTTGCTTGAGGATGTCCGTAGCGAAATCGCCGTGTTCGACCCCAAGGGAGCCGCTTCTTGGGGGCCGAATGGGCCGTATTGAAGCCTTCTTGGGCCGTATCCGAAAGCTCTTGGGCCGTCTCTGGGCCTCTGTGACAATCTGGAGGCCACCTTGGGCCATCTTGGTGGCGCCTTCGCGCCCTCTTGGCCCCCTCTTGGGGCCGTCTTGGGGCAATCTTGGGCCGTGTTGGGAGCCTCTCGGACCGTCTCCAGGACATCTTTGGCCGTCTTGCAGCCCTCTTGGAAGCCTCTTGGGTCGTCTTGGAGCGATCTCAACGGCCTCTTGAACTCTCTTGGTCAGTCGGACGCTCGAAAATGCGAGAACGCTAAGATGGCTCGAGCACCACGGACAACTGAGGTGTTTTGTCTCTCGGGCCAATCTTGAGGGTCTTCTTGGAAATACCGAAACAGCGAACGACATGCGGAGGGCAGCGGCACGGACGGGATGAGGGAGGGAGGGGAGGAGGAGACGAGGAGGAACGCGGGGGTAGTCTCTTCAGAACGAGGACCCAGCACCACGGGATGGTCGGGAACAAGCGAATCATCAATGATGTTTGCCTCTTTGGGCCCTCTGGGGAAGCCTCTCGAAGACCTCTTGGGGTGTCTCGGGGGTATTGGGGTCTCTTGGAGCGCTCTTGGGCCGTCTTGGAGCCGTCTCGGACCTTTCTTGGGCCGTCTTGGGGGTATTTTGGGCCGTCCTGGACGCCTTTTGGACAGTCTTTGGGTCCACTTGGGGAATAGCGGGCGATTGGAGTTCTGTCCCCGCTCCTCCCCCGTCGCCTGGACTCCTCCCTAAGAGGGGATTCGGCCCAATTCAAATGTCATCGCTCGTACCTTGCTCTTTCCGTCATCTGCTCGGCACGGGGACGGAAAGCGCGAGTACTTCGTGAGGGCGCCCGATCGCTTGCTTAGGGCCTTGAAGCCCTCTTGGTGTTAAGAGTTTGGTGCGTCATGCAAGAATCTGACACACAACCTCGTGACAATCAATGAGTACGGCCTCTCAGGGCCTTCGTGGGGCTCCTTCTGAGGCTCGTTTGGGCCTTCTTGCTGCCCTCTTGGGCTGTCCTGGGGCCCTTTTGGGCCGCATTGGGAGGCTCAGGTTATCGTCGGGCCATCTTGGGGCGCTCTTGGGCCCTCCTGGTGGCCTCCCGTAGCCCTCTTGGGGCTTTCTTGGGAACTTATTGGGGCTATCAGGGGCCATCTTGAGCCGGTTTGTGGCTCTGGCGGGCTGTCTGAGAGCCCACTTTGGCCGTCTTGGGGCCCTCTTGTGGACCTCTTGGGCCGTCTTAGGGCGGTCTTGGGGGCTTCATGGGCCGTCTTAGACGGTATGAAAGCGAAGAAAAAAATAAACACAATGCACGGTTTCTCGAAAAAGAGCGGGACAATGTTTGCCTCTTGGGGGTCCTCTTGAGGGCCTCTTGGAGCGTCTGGAGGGCCGCTTTGGCAGTTTTGAAACCATCTTGGGCCGTCTTTGAGCGCTCTTGGGTCGTCTTGGGGTCCCCCTTGGCCTCCCTGAGCTTGGAGCTGTCTTCAGCCATCTGGGGAGTCTCTTGGGCCGTCTTGGGCGCTCTTGAGGCTGACTTGGCCCGTCTGGGGGCGAACATGGCCAGACATTGGAAAAATTAGATCTGGGGCGGGTCCTGGCAACCCCCTCACACTCCGTCTTATTATCCCCCCCAACTAACGGATTGCGACACTACGCGCTTTCTGTCATCTGGGGTGGCGAGGCCACTTCCGTCACACTCCTCCTTGTTAGTTATCCTGGTCAACGGATCGCGAGGCTACGTGCGCTTTCCGTCATGTGGGCGTCCGGCTGCCAACCCTCTCGAACTCCCCAACATGTTCCTCCCGACTGACGGATCGCACGCGAAGCGCGCTTTCCGTTATCCGCCGCCCTATGTTGGCTTGTCACAGGGGTACGGCGTGCTGGATGTTAGGAAATTTCTGTTCGTACCAATGCCCAACCCGCTGGCCACCCAGAAAGCTTCGCCAGACCAGGGCGGCAAGGATTTTCCCGCTCCACAAGGACCCGTAAACTTCCCAGTTCGTCGGTCTTCCCGTTCCAGACGGCCCCAAGATGGCCTCCAAGACAGCCAAGCTGGTCTCACAGACGGCTACGATGGCCCCAAGAGAGCTCAATATGGCAGGAAGATGTCTCCAAGACGGGCCAAGATGCCCCCTATATTGTCCAAGGTGGCCTCAAGATCGCCCAAGACGACTCCAAGACGGCCCAAGAGGACTCCAAGAGGATTCCCAGGAAGCCCCCAAGAGGCCCAAAGCATATATCTTCCATCGGTGTTTGAAGAATTCTGGCGTTTGCTTATTTTCGGCTTTCCGACGGCCCCACACGGCCCCAGAGGCTACCACGATGGCCCCAAGAGCGCCCAAGAGGCCTCCGAGATGGCCACCTGACGGCCCAAAAGGCCCCCAAGGCGGCCCAAGGCAGCCCAGACGACTTCTAAGATGTCCAAGATGGCCTCCAAGACGGCCCTGAAGCGCCCCCAAAGAGCCCCAAGTCGGCCTAGAGAGGCCCCCAAGATTGCTGCCGACGGCGTCAGACGGGCCAGGCACGCCCTCAGACAGCCAAAGAGCCTTCTAAGGAGCCTCCAAAGGCCTCCACGAGGCCTGCGGAAGCCTCTACTGGGCCTCCAAGAGGCCCCCAGGAAGTTCCCAGGAGGCCCCAAGAGTGCCCTAAGAGGCCTCTCCTCCTCATGGCTTCGCCGAGCTCTGGCCGCAGCGTTCGGCCACAGAAGCGCTCCCGAAAGGTAGTGCGCGGCGGTGATTCGCCGTGGGCATCTTCGATCTACCTCTGCAATGGCTTTCCCGAAGTTCGTGGCCTGAAAGCCTGTCCTCGCGTACGAATCGAGCAGCGCTTTGAAGTCCACGCCGGTGTTGAAATCATAGCCCTGCACTGTGTCCGAGGTCAGCTTGTCGGCACTCTTGACCATGACGGCATCGGTCGCGATGGCGGGCACGCTGCCCGTCCCCTGGGGGCTGGCCATGCTGCCCTGCAGGGGTGAGCCACGCCGGCTGCCCGCAGAGCCAGCGCTGGCTCTCGGGCCAATGTGGCTACGGACTCCCTGGGGCAGGAGCGATGCCAGCGCGGAAGCCCGGAACCGGCTCTTCCTCCCGGGCCGTGCTTGTGGACGGTCCCGCGACGTCCGTGGCGGCCCCACTGAGCCCGCAAACGGGCAAAAGCCTCCTGGACCCGTCCCCCCTCGGGGAGGCCGGCTCCAAGGGCGGAAACGTCGACCTGGAACCGGCGATACGTCGCCGACAGACCAGCGCCAGGCCACCGATGGCGAGTCCGCGCCCTTCCTGGGTGGGGCGGGCCAGCAGGCCCCCTGCCGGCGGCGAGCGGGCCACTGCGGGACAGTGCGTTCCCCCTGGGCCGGGTGCCCGCGCTGACGCTGCCCTTGAATCCCATGCATACTGCACGGCTTTGGGCCGGGAGCGGCTGCCGTTGGGCAGGCGGCCTTCTGCCTCGACTGGACAACGCCCGCGGCGGCACCGACTGTCAAAATGGACAAGCACTGCTGTCGGTCTTCGCACCGCTTGTTCCTGTCCCGGTGTCGTTCGTGCCGATGCCTGGCGGAGGTGGCCGCCCCCCCCACGGCGAATCCTCGCCCCAACAGCGGTGCAGCACGGGAGACCGAGCACGCCGCGCTGGGCGCCCTCTCTCTCTCTCTCTCTTGGAGCCTGCGCTCCGCTGGCCGCCGCGCCGACCGCCAAAGCCCGCCACGCCCTGACGCGCGAAACATTTCGAATGATGGCCGACAGGACGGGGAGAGAGACACTATTTTGACTTGCGCAAATCAACCTGAGCCAAAGAGGGTGCCTATACGGAACACGCACGTACACACGTGTGAAACAATGCACAATAATTCAAGCTCATACATACGCACACGAAGGGGTATAGGGCAGATTTCTTCAATCCGCCCCATTTTAGTGATCTTGACACTCGTCACTAAAATATGAAACCCGGGGCGCCCTCGACTGAAGCTCGGGAGAAAATTGAAAGACTCAGTGATACGCGGCACAGAGAACTTAAAAGGAAGAGCGTATCTGCTGGAAGGCGGCGCGTACTGGGCCCCCGGGCCCTGGCATCCCGACAGGACTTGCAACCGGACAGCCTCGACCCGCCCCCCGACCCGCACGGAGGACGACCCTCGGAGAAAAGAGGGGGAGACGGGGAATGAGGCGAGGCAAGAGCAACGTACTTCGAAGTCTTTCCGAGGCGGAAGTCCTCGGCCCGCAGCCCATAGCGCCGCTGCACATCGCGCGGCACTTCAAAAGCACTCACTCGGCAGGTCGATCACTTGGAGGGCGAAAGAGGGGGTCTGCAACAGGGGGTCTTCAATGGGGGCTGAATGGCCCATGTATGCTCAATGTATCGCTCATGTATGTGATCGGGTACGATTGGCATCCAATGCTGGCGGTCATTGATGGCCAGTCATTCGTGCCCGCGCGTTGCCCACGCGGGCGCACGCGCCGTCCATCCATTATCGTTCATGCGTGCGGGCGTTCTTGCATATTGCGTGTGGGTCGGCGAAGTGGAGTGCAAGTGTGTCTTGATTGTGCGGTTGATGATCGCGTATGTTCCCAGACGATGACTTCTCGACCCCCAAGACAGATTTGGAATGGGCCCCGCGATTCTCCCAAAATGTGAATTCGCATTATCCTTTTTCCCAAAGTGTGAATTCACATTCTCCTTTTTCCCAAAATGTGAATTCACATTCTGGCCCCTTCATACAGAATTCCACGCAAATTTCCAACATGTGAATTCACATGTTCCTTTTTCCCAAAATGTGAATTCACATTTTCCTTTTTCCCAAAATGTGAATTCACATTTTGCTTGTCCCCACAATGTGAATTCACATTTTGCCCTGGCCTTCAAGATCCCCAAAACTGAGGCGCAGTGTTCCGCATGTCAGATTGGCTGGGCAGATTTCGACACTCACCTGACCGCTTTCGTGTGTTCCAACCTTTTCTTTTTGCGCCCTTCGCGCACGTTGCCTTCGTCGCCTTTCCCGAGGCCCCCGCCCCTGTGCTTCCTTGCCCCTCGAGTCTCGCGCGCGGTCGCAGGCGGGGGGCTTCAATTAGTTCCCCCGCCGAACACAGGAATCGAGGATGCATCGCCCGTTCATGGCCGTAAAAAACATCATTGCCGGGACCCTGCGCCCGACCCCCACTTTCACCCTCCAAATCACGGCGCCGAGCTGCCCCTGCATCCCCATGGGCACCAGCGGCGGGATGTCCTGCTCCACCTCGTCCACCCCCATGATGCCGCACTTGCCGCCGATGCCGGTCGGGATGAGCAGCCCGGTCGTCACCTGGGTCATGCCACCGACCCCCTTCGCCTGTTGGTTCCTGCTCGGAACTCGTAGTACTTTCAGTCCCAGCTGTGCCAGTCTGTCCACGTGTCTCTGAAGTGAGGGCCGTCCGATCAACGCCTGCCCCGCTGCTGTGTCCACGATCGTCTCTCCTGGTGTGGTAGCTCATCGCCTCGCAGCGGGTCCGATTTAGCGCATCGAGGGCCTTCTTCACCAGCTCGCGCGCGTTCTCTCGAGCTGACGTGGTCGCGGAGTCCACCGTGGCACTGAAGTTCATGGGCGCCGCGTTGACCAACGCGAATCCCGCCATCTTGTCCGAGCTCTTGTCCCGCTCGGGACACTCTCGGCTCCAGTGGCCTTTCTTCTTGCACGTGTGACGCTGGGTAACCTTCATCAACCTCTCCACCGATAGGCGCCTCTTGCGCGGCCTCAGTTCTCCTTTCTGACTACGATTGCCGCGCTCTCTGGCAGGCGCCGAAGGAGGAGAACTCGGGGCACCGCCAGGAGTTGGGTAGAACTTGCGATTGATATTGATCTTCCGCTTGTACTCACGATTCGCCTTCCACGTTTTCCTGCGCCCCGTCTGGATGTCAGCCAAAACCTCGGGGACATCGATCTCGTCGACGTCGCCCTCGTCCAGGGAAGCCAGTATGAGGTCTTCTTGTCCGGAATCCATCGAGGAGACATCGCTGTAGTCGAGAAGCTCATCCAACGACCTGCTGTCGTAGTCAGTGTGGTACGTCACGTTCGTCGTCTTTCCGGCCTTGGGCCCGAGGTGCTCTGTCTTCGACATGTCCATCTCTCGAGCTGCCTGGATCACCGCATCGTACGAGCTCGAGCCCTGGGAGATCACCTTGAGCATCTGCATGCCGGACTCCTCGAACTTGATACCTTTTTCCACAAATAGCTTCTTCCAGGAGTCGTCCAGGGCTAGACCGTGTGCTCTGAGTCTGTCGAAATTCTGATCCATTCTCGCTGTGTAGACCGAGAGCGTCTCGCCGTGCTTTCTGCAGTATCCGTGTAGACACTCTCTGGCGGCCAGACGCTTCTCGTCGTCTACTCGTACTCCACTGAGAATGTCCAGTCTCTCCACTATCATCATAGCTCTGTTCGGTGATGTCAAATCTTCATCTGTGATGTCCTCGAACTTCCTCTGGAGATCTCGATCCAACACTTTGAGAATTTTATCCTCCTGTTTCTTCGGGGGCACATATGTCTGCTGCAGCCATCTGGTGACACGCCTCCGCCATGCTCGGTAGCCTGCCCATCCGAGCCACTCGTCCGGGCCGGAGAAGTCTGGTTTTCCCATTTGTTCCTCGACCAGTCTTGCCCCTGCCACTCGGAGGTAATCCAGCTGCTCCAGTGCTCCTTGTGCCATCCGTCGTCCTTGCCATTCCAGCGGTCGTCCGCTGAGCTCCCTGACCGGCCGTGTGTCCATGGATCTGAGCTTGGCTTGTCGTGCCAGTCATCTCCGGCGTAGCGGTCGCGAGCGTGCCGGTCAGCACCCTCTTGATCTCGGCTCGCGCCCGCGCTAGACAGCAGCCGCTGGATCTCTACCAGTTGTTTCTGGAACATGCTGTCTAGCTCCTGCTTCTGTTCTGTCGTGAATACCGTCGGGATCTGAGTCCCTCCGTTGCCTGCTGCACTCTCGGCATCTTCATGAAACGCAGATCCCGTGCCTAGTTTGTCCCATCTCTCTTGGCCGCCCTCCGGTCCATTCGATTCCCCTGACATGGCCGTGGATGCTGAAACGCGTTTTGCTGAGAACGCTCACGCTCCGCTACCACTGACGCGCGACAGGACGGAGAGAGAGGCACTATTTTGACTTGCGCAAATCAACCTGAGCCAAAGAGGGTGCCTATACGGAACACGCACGTACACACGTGTCCCGCTCGAACGTCGTTCGGGCCGAGTCGGTTTCGGCGGGACGACGGGGGGCATTCGAAAGAGAGCGAGCGGGCAGAGCAGGACGGAGGGAGCGAGAAGAGGGGGAGCAGGGGAGGGATCCGCTGAG
Organism: Prorocentrum cordatum; assembly: GCA_963575745.1. Lineage (NCBI taxonomy): Eukaryota > Dinophyceae > Prorocentrales > Prorocentraceae > Prorocentrum > Prorocentrum cordatum. The sequence goes on from CAUYUJ010019059.1 coordinate 383,846, forward strand.
AGCCCGCCAACTTTCACGGAGACCCCCGAGGCGGGGGTCGGGGGTCCGGACGGAGATCAGGTCAGGCCAGCGCGGGGCTCTTCAAGGTGATGGTCCTGTTTTCCACCACCACCACCACCATAAGTTGGAGGGGAGGGGGGTCCTTGTCCTCCTCCCCCACCTCCTCCCCCACCTCCTCCTCCTCCTCCTCCTCCTCCTCCTCCTCCTCCTCCTCCTCCTCCTCCTCGTCCTCCTCCTCCTCGTCCCCCTCCTCGTCCTCCTCTCCTCCCCCTTCCCCCCATCCAACTTATGGTGGTGGTGGTGGAAGACAGGCCCATCACCCGAGGAGCTGCTCGAGCCTCACGGCGCCAGGCGGCGCGCCTCCCCGGCCGCGGAGCCGCTCCAAGGCCGACCGCCGAGCACCGCGAGACCCACAGGGGGGGGGGCAGGCGCCCGAGCTGTGCGAGCACGGGTGGCAGGTGCCGCGGGGCGGGGCAGGGCGAAGGGGAAGCTGCGGTGCGGGACCTCCGGGGCTCGTGTCCTGCAGCTGCTTGGGGAGGCCGCCCCCGGGGACTTCGTGTTATGTCGGGCCTGTCCCCCTACAGGGGGATTTTCGACGAAAAAAAAAAAATACACCAAAAATAATCCAAAAATAACCCAACAATAGTCTGGGGACTATTTTTCAAATCTTTTTTTACCTTTTTGGAGCATGTTTGGGGTATTTTTCATTTTTCGTCGAAAATCCCCCTGTAGGGGGACAAGCCCGACTTAAACTTGATGGGCCCTGGAAACGACAGACCGTTTTTTCACCAGCTCCGTTTTGCCGTTTTCCTGCCGGTGCCGACGCAATTTTTCTACCGGCTCCGTCGCCGTTCTTGTGCGGGCTCCCGCTCCGGCTCCAATCCTGGAGCCGTTTCTGTTGCCGTTTCCGGTCGCCTTTTTTGGCAGTTTCCATTTTCAAGGGCACTTTTTGCGGAAACGGTGAAAAACGGCCCTGCCGCTTCCGGGGCCCACTGAGCCCGGGGAGGGGGGCCCACCCCGGGCATCGACCCGACGACTCAGCCGTGGAGCTGCCGCCTCAGGGCCGCCGTGAGTCAGGTCGGCCCTCGGGCCTCCCAGGCATCACCTGAAGAGGCTCGGCCGACCCGAGTAGACTGAGCAGCCTCTGCACCCCGAGGCTGGAATCTGTATCGGCGCTTCGATCGGGCCAGCCCCGTGGGCTCATCCCCCCAGCACTTGGCAGCAGAGACGCGTACCGTCTCGTCGGGCACTGGGCCTGCGGGGGCGCGGGGCGCATAATCTCTTCGGTCCTCACGCTCCCTCGACACCTCCTCAGGTCAACTGGTGACCTCTGGACTCCTGAGGTCCTTGCCCGGGACGGCCTGCTCATCCAGTCGCCATCTGTAGACTTCTCCTAGATGGGGTCCGAGCGTGTGGGGTCGGAGGATCGCGCCGCATCGCCAATGCATCGCTGATGCATCGGCGATGCATCGGCGCCATCGGAATGGAAAAAGTCGGGCTCCACATCGAGCCGCATCGCCGATGCATCGGCGATGCGGCGCGATCCTCAGACCCCATCTGCTCTTGGGAAGGACCCCCCTTGCCACTTACTTCGCGCTTGCATGTCGGGCCTGCGGCGGCCGAATCTCCGTTCTCCCGCCGGCGCCCGCGGTGGCCTCGGCGTTGATCCACACGAGGCCGGGCCGGTACTGGAGAGCGTCCCGGGGGCGGTGCTCCCATTCGTGGAGGTCCAGCCGCCTCGAGCCGGGGCTCCCTCGTCGAAGGTCGTCGCCGTCGCCGTCGTCGCCGTCGTCGCCGTCGTCGCCGTCGCCACCGCCGCCGCCGCCGTCGTCGCCGGCGTCGTCGTCGCCGTTGTCGTCGTCGTCGTCGTCGTCTTCGTCGTCGTCGTCGTGGCCATCGTCGCTGTTGCCGTCGTCGTCGTCGTCGTCGTCGTCGTCGTCGTCGTCGTTGCCGGCGTTGTCGTTGCCGGCGTCGTCGAGGATCGAGAAGCGGGGTTTTCGGACAATTCTCGATCCTTCTGGGGCCTCCAAAGCATTTTTGGAGACCTCCCAAGTGGTAGGCAATGTCGGAACACTTCATGTTTGCCGAGGGTCGATTCACGACGAATTCGGGAAGGGTGGCAATGGTTGTGTTCCAGCGTGGGCTCCACATGAGAATGGACGGAGCGTGCGCTTATAAGATGGAGTATTCGTTGTATTCTGTAAGCTTACATCAGAGGTATCTCAGAAACATGTGGAATGTATCACATATCTGCGGGCAAAACCAAACACTTCCCTGCACATGTAACCGCTCTGCCAGTGAATCCGCCGAACTCCGGACGCTGGAGGTGGAGGGCGTGTGACATGATTGGATGTCCCCCTCCACCTTTCCCGACCCAGGGGTCCAAGATGTAGTTTGAGGGGGGGGGCGGTCACGATCTCATCGGCGCATCTCCCGTGCCCTCTGTGCCTTCAAGTCCACTTCCAGACGCCTCCAAGATGCCAAAGAAACGGTTCCAGAAAAGCTCCTGCACGGGCAAGGGGCCCGTAGACTGTTCAACGTGTCCACGGAGCCTCGCAATGATACCCTCGATACGCCCAAATCATGTGCAAACATGAAATTGTTCGAAATCATGGTTGCCTGTCGCTCCCGATGGGATCCTGAGGTCTCAGGACGGCTCCAAGATCGTCCAAGAGAGCCCAAGGAGGGGCCCAGAAGCGCTCCAAGACGGCCCCGAAGGCCCCAACGGCACCCCAAAAGCGTCCCAAGAGGACCCGCAAAGGTAACTTGTCTGGACTCTCTTCCTCCGCCTGCCCCCTCCCACGCACCAACCTCGTCCCCGTCCGCCTCCACAACCTTTTCCTCATCATCATGGTCCTCCACTTGCCCGATATTCCTCCTCCACGGTCTGCTTGCTGCTGTGTCACGTTGGGTTCGTTTGATTGCTCTCCTGGCGCCGACAGGGACCCCTCGTGGATCATATCCGCGGTTTGCGGTCGTTTTGGGGTTCTGTCGGGGCGGTCTGGGTCCGCCTCGGGGCTTTCGGCAGGGGTCGTTGGGGATGTTGAATGCTCCAGCTTGCTGTAGCCAATTGCTCGTCGACGCGTGCTACTGTTTACTGCCACATAAATGTGTCTTTAATCGCGTGAGTTTCAGCCAGCCTGGTGGGGCATTACGGCGCGGGCATTGCATAATGACTCGTTGGATAATGAATCCAGGGTCTGGAAGCCAGTTCAACGACAATTGAGGACTCACCATTGATATCACTGCCGCCCTCATCGGATAAGGAACCCTCCAGGGTCTAAAGCCCCACGGGCACATTCCTAAACGAACGCTCTCCCACCCACCCACCGTATCCTAGGGCTTCGCGTGAGTTTCTTCCAGTCAGGTCGGGCATGTTGAACAGTCGTGGGATAGTCACATTACATGGGACGTGGAGGCCCTGTTCTGCTGGATTGGGGTCTGGAAGGGGCCTTTGGAAGTTTTTGAGCAGAACCTTGCTGGCCTCTTGTCGGGAGCGACCAAGAGAGGGGTGTCCAAGAGGGGGGGTGCAAATCATGACCGGCAGCACGTGCGCGGCCCAGCGGGGGGGCCAGGGACGTAATGGAATAAGAGGAGGCGCCATGAAATCTCCGCCATGAAATCTAGGGAAATATCATGGCCCCCGCCATGATATCCACCCCCTCTAGTCATCACCCCCCTCTTTGCCGCCCCCGATCTTGAAGGCTTATTGCTCGAAGACCACCGTTGGGGCCTCTCGGATCATCTGAAGCCTTGTCGGGGCGTGCCGGGCGTGTTGCGACATTTTGGAGCTCTCTGCGGCCACCGGGCCCTCCTGATCCATCTCGGTATCTTCGGGGGCGTCTTGGCTGCTGTAAATCGCATGGCTGTGTTAAGGGATGGGGTCCCGCTCCGTTTCCCTTCGATCCCTCCGCCGCTTTCCCCCCGTTTGTCGGCTCTCCCCTCCTGTTCTTCGGCTCTTCCCCTTTGTTTCCCCGCCCGTTTCCCTCCGACCCCCCCCCCTGCTTCCCCCCCCCCCGTTTCTCCCCAAATGCACCCCCGCTTCCGTCCCGACCCCCTTCCCCCCCGACCCGCTTCCCGCTCCCCCGCCCCGACGCCCCCCTCTCCACCCGCGGAGCGCGCTCTCACGAAGCTCGCGGGGCGGCGCAGCGTGCTGTCGCCCAGAACCCCGCCCCGACCATTTCCGAATTCCGATGCGGATCCACCCGCGGCGCCGAAGTGCCCCCCCCGGCTTCCGGGACCAAGGATCCCTTCTGAGCCCGTTCGGTGGCGCCGAACCGGCTCACTTTGCTGGTTGCGTAGGAGGTGCGTCACGTTTCAAGATTTGTTTCTTGTGAGCCCGTTTGGCGTACAAAAACTGTGAATTGTAGTGAGCCCTTTCGGCGGAAACTGAGCCCGCCCGGCGGGGAAGTGAGCCCGTCCAGCGGGAAGTGAGTCCGTTCGGCTTAGATTCGAGTCCGTCCAGCGCAATTCCGAGCCTGTCCGGCTGGGTTTGAGCCCGTCCGCGTAGTCCATTCGGCGCAAGCCATGTGTGTCTCGCCGGCCGAACCGGCTCACTTTCGCGCGTTGCCTGCGCGGCGCTAATGACATAACGATGTGCTTTCAAATGGTGAATTCGGTGCTGCGAACATGCCACTGAAAAACTGTTTTGCGATGTGATGAACCATCGGAGGTATCGAGGAAATCCGCTCTGTGAGCGAACGGTGCCGAAAACGGCGATGACGAGGACGATGCTCACGAGCCTGGGCATCATGAGGCGGCCGAGAACGGAATTGGAAATGATGCGACGGCTCGGAAGCAGGACGAGGATTAGGACGGTGACGGCCAGAATAGGGATGTCGTTGACAATGAGAAAGACGACCAGGACTGCAAATGCGAAAACGAAGATGGTGAACAACAGGACGTGGACGGGGATCAGGAGCATGGTGGCCGCAGGGGAACCAGGATGAGGATCAGCAGCACGAGGATCACTACTCTGGCGTTGTTTTTTTGGCTCGCGTCTGTGGTCGAGGACGCCCACCCAGTGCAAAATCCTGGCAACGCCGGACCCCGCAGGTGATGCAAGATAGCACTAGAATGAAAAAGCGGGAGCACGAGATGGACTCGACTCCGTCTGCCGCGCCGACCCACTAGAAAACCCACGGGAGGGTGGGGGAGTCGGACAACTGTCATGAGCAGGGGGAAACTGAAGGAGGCTGCGCGCGACCGAGGAGTACCGCACACGCACGCGTCAATCTTCTGATGGAACTTGGTGTGGTACAATTGTTCCTCGCTCCAAATTGCATCAGAAGATTGACGCGTCCGTGTGAGGTACTCTTCGCTCGCGCGCAGCCTCCTTCAATCCCCCTTCGGTCTGCTCCTCACAATGTCCCCTCCCCCACCCTCTCCCGGCCAGTGGACCGGCGCGGCAGACGGATTCTATGCCACCTCATTCGCCAACTTTGACTTAGTGCTATCTTCCATGGGGTCCGCGGTCAGTCACGGCCTTGCCAGGATCTTGCGCTGGGCGGGCGTCCTCGACCACAGGCGCGCGTAATAAAACAAATACGCCAGAGCAGTGATCCTCGTGCTATTCATCCTCATCCTGGTCACCATGGTGGCCACCATGTCTTTGATCAACGTCCCCGCCCTTTTGTTCACCATCCCCGTTCTCACGTACGTCTTCCTGGTCGCCGTTCTTATTATCAACGACATCCTCCTGATCCTCATTCCCCATTTGCGTCGTCCCCGTTCTGGCCCTCACCGTAACAATCCCCATCCTCTTCAGCCTACCTTCGGTTTTAATGTGTGCCTAGTGGCGGCTCAACTCGCCACCGTGCTGGAGCTGCGGGTTTCGCGCCTCTGACACTCATAATACGAGGGTCGTTTGGGATGCCTCTCGGAGCGCTCTTGAAGAACTCTTGGAGGCCTCTTGGGGGGGGTCTCTGAGCCCATTCGGCCGCCGAGCCGGCTCAAAACGCACTAAAGAGGAACCGCCGAACCGGCTCACTTTCAGAAAAATTGATCGCCGAATGGGTGTGAGTCAGTTCGACGGAGCGTTCTTTATCGAAAAAACTACCAACCCTATCAATAGAAAACCACTGTCCCGCCGAACCGGCTGATTTCAAGACGCCGAACTGGCTCAAGTGGCAACCCGCGCCTTCAACTTTCCCGGGATCACACTTCAAACTCCTGGAAATTGGCCCCTGTTTTCCAGGAATTCCCCCCCGATTTCTGGGAGTTCCCATTTTTTTCCCGGGAGTCCCCCCCCATTTTCCTGGAGTTCCCCTTCCGTTTTCCGGGAGTTCCCCCCGGGGTGAAGAAGATCCAGGTCGGGGGTGACAAGAGCCCACATCAGGGGGGAAAGGCCCCATGGGGGGGTTTCCAGTGTTCGGCTCTCTCCCCCCGTGTTTCAGCTCTTCCCCCCCGTTTCTCGGCTCTTCACCTCGTTTGTTCGGCTCTTCCCCCCCGATCCTTCCCCCTGCCTCGGGCGGGACAAGGGCCCTGACGAAGCCGCGTGGCTATTCGAAGGGCCCTTTTGGTGTGGAATTGTTAACGTTTCTCGCATGACTCGTCGTGCTTATTTTCATATCCCGCACGTCATATTGTTTTTCAATGGTTGGTGGGGCTTAGGATAAACACGTAGTGCACTTTCTACATCCTGGACACGTTTAGACTTGTTTACTAAGGGTATCTGTAGTCTGGGGAGGTACCTGTAGTCCAGGGAGGGTACCTGTAGTTCGGGGGAGGGGTACCTGTAGTTCGAAGAGGGGGTACCTGTAGTCCATGCAGGGGGTACCTGTAGTCCGGGGACCCAGAACTATTGAGGGACACCCACGAAATTAAACATGTTCAGCCACGAATAGCAAACAGTAGACACAGTTTGGATTTTAGTTACGTTTAGCCACACGTAACCACGTTCAGCCATGTTTAGCCATGGGCGCCAACAACGCGCGCGTGCTGCATGCCAAAAATTTAACCACATTAAACAGTACTTCAAACGCATATGTTCTCTAATCCGAACATGCGCGAATGACCAGGTCAAAGCTTTACGCAATGACGAGGGACGAGGGTCACCATCTGCAACTGTCCATAAGCAAAATTGTACCTTGCGCCCAGCGCGCCTTGGCTCCCAGCAAGATCCTTGTTTCGCATATCCCCCAGTCCGTCCAGGGACGATGCGCAAGGGATATAGCTTGATCAGGGAAGCATAGCTTCGTGCAGTGTAACAAAGAGCGGGGCGGCCGTCGTCGCTATCGTCGCCATCGTCGTCATCGTCGCCGCCGCCGCCGCCGCCGTCGTCGTCGTCGTCGTCGTCGTCATCGTCGTCGTCGTATTCGTCTTCTTACTATTATTATTAGTCCTTCTCCTCTTCTTCTCATATTGTTTTTTTATCATTGTGATTATCGTCGTCGTCGTGTCCTACTTCCTCCGCCATCCTCTTCCTTTTTTCCGCAATTAGCCAATTAGGCTTGCGTAAGGGGTTCTCACTTGGTTAAGAAGAATGGCGCCTCGGGGGCTGAACTACTTTCCCGTTCCCCCGAGGTTCCTTGGGTTCCCCGGGTTCCCCGCCGCCTGAGCATCATATTCTGTTGCCCGGGTCCCTGGGTTGCCCAAATTCCCCAGGTTCCCCGGATTCCTCGGGTTCCCCAACTTTCCCAAGTTTCCCGGATTCTTCGGCTTCCCCAACTTCCCCGGGTTCCAAGGTTCCCCGGGTTCCTCGGGTTCCCCGCTGGTTCTCCGATTCTCCAGATTCCCCGGGTCCGTGTTCCCCTGGTTCCCCGCCCCCGGTGCCTCGTATTTTTACTGCGCCCGGTCCAAGCAATGCCAAGCAATGCCAAGCAATGCCAAGCAATGCGAACCAATGCCAAGCAATGCCAGGCAATGCTGAGCAATGCCAAGCAATGCCAAGCAACGCCAAGCAATGCCAAGCAATGTCAAGCACTGCGAAGCAATGCCAAGCAACGCCAAGCAATGCCAAGCACTGCACCCATGCAATGGGAGGCTTTCCCCTAATTGGGGTCGCGCCGTATTCATTTGCTCCTTCAACTCCCTCCTCCTCCGTTTCTTCATCCTGGCGCGATGCAAGTGGATTGTCTTGTCTTATCTTGTGGACGAACCTCCTTGATCGTGGTGCGGGCAGCGATGTTTCGTGTTTCCCCCGTCTGGGTCGCCCTTTAACTTGGTGGGCATTTAGCCACGTGTAGCCACGAAGTAATTCGCCACAGCACGACATCGGTTTTAGCTACAACCATGTGTAGACACGAGTTTTTTAGATACGGCACTTGTCTTAGACACGGCCGAATTTTCATACATGTTTAGCCACTCGCAAGCCACGCCCGAACGAGAACCACGCGCGGCTATTCCAACCTATGACTTTAGTCACTTGTGCATCGCGCAGAGGCGTCAACAGAGTCCTGACGATTCGCGGCTCAAAAAAATAGCCGAGGGAGATCGGGGGGGAAAGGGGCCGGGATCGGTGGGAAAGGGCCCGGATCGGGGGGAAAAAGGCCCCCAAGGGAGGAGACGCACATCTTCCGCTTTTCTCCCTCTTTTCTCCAGTTTCCAATTCTTCCCATCCGTTTTTCGGGTCTTCACCTTAGCGATCCCTCCCCCCCCGTCTCGGGAAAGGGGCGGGGATCGGTGAAAAGGGCCGGATCGCAGGGAGAAGGGCCCCCGAGGGGGGGGGGAAACCAGTTTTCGGCTCTTCTCACTCGTTTTCGGTTCTTCCCCCTCAGTTTGTCTACTCTTCCCCAGAGTTTTTCGGCTGCCTCCCTCGTTTGTCGGCCCTCCCCCCCCCGATCCCCGCCCCCCGTCCCGCCCGAGACGGGGCGGGGACCGGGGGGGGGGACGAGCCGAAAAACTGAGGGAAGACGGAAAAACTGGGGGGAATCGCACTCACTAATGCTTTCTACTTCGGACCTCACCGCCGTGTCTCCCGTAAGCCGCATCCCTCCTGCTGACACCGTCACCCTCTCCGCCTCCTCCTCCAACCATGCTTCAATGTGGTACCCAATGCCTGCCGTGTGGGCAGCAGGGCAGGAGGAGGGGGAGGAAGAGGAGGGTGGAAAGAGGACGAGCAAGAGGACGAGCACGAGAAGGTTCAGGTCCGTTGCGAGGTCGTCTCGCGGGCGCGCTGCGCGGGCGCAGGGGCGTCCGTGGGGGGGAGGGACCGGGGTTGGCATCGGGGGGGGGAAACAGGGGGGGGGGATCGGGGGGGGAAGCGGGAGTGGGATCGGGGGAGGAACGGGGGGGGGGATCGGGAGGGGAAGAGCCGAAAAACAGAAAGACGGGGGGGGATGGGGGGGGGAAGAGCCAAACACTGTCCAAAGGGACCCCCCCCTACATAGCCAAGCATTTATCCGCTTTCTTGGTGTCCTCATTGGCAGCCTTGGTGCCCTGGAAAGCCTCCAAGTCATTTTGAGGCACGGAAGCGACAAAGACAAGCACATTGAAAGGGAAATACAAGATCGACGATTTGGCCGACGAAAGCCTCTCTGGGGAGCTGTATCGGGACGCGGCTAACGTGGGTGTCATACAGTCAGATGAGGGCCGCTGCGCAGTATTGGAGCAAGTTGATTGTTCGGGAGGGTGCAAGGAGCCTCGAAGGATTCTGACTATTGTGGCCGACAGGTGCCCCTCGGGAGAGCCTATCTCGGTGCTCCCCGTGCGTTTCCTCCAGCCTGGCGGGGCCTGTTGAGCACTGCCGGCGCACGTCGCTCATGCTCAGGACGGGACCTCGCCTGCGCCGGCTTCTTTTGGAGCCTTTGGGCCTTTCCGGAGCGGAGCTTTGGAGCCTGCGGGCCTTTGGAGCCTTTGGGCCTTTGGAGCCTTTGGGCCTTCTTTGGATGCCTGACGGGCTTCTTTGGAGCCTTCGGGGCTTTGGAGCCGTTGGGCCTTCTCTGGAGCCTTCTTTGGAGCCCGCGGGCATGACTCGGATGCCGGACGGCCTTCTCTGGAGCCTTTGGGGGCGCCTCGGGAGCCAGCCTGCGGCCCTCCACGGGCCTTGGGCCCCCAAAGGGGCCGCACCCGGGACCCCCCGCGGGCCGGACGCGGTTCTCCGGAGCGGCGGGCGCCACGGTCGTCTGCGTCGCCCTATCGTTGTCCTCGTCGTCGTCGCGCGCGCCGCCCTCTCCCTCTCGTCCGTCCTTCGCTCGCTCCTCCTCCACCTCCTCTTCCTCTTCCTCCTCCTCCTTCTCCCCCTGCCGATCCCCCTGCTGCCCTTATTCCTCAAGCCGACCCGAGGGCGTATCGAGGCCATTTGGGGGCTCTCTCTGGGGGCCTCCTCCCAAGGCTCTGTTGGCCTCCTGCATTGGAATCCTGTGGGCGGCGGCGTTGGCCTCTCTCGGAGGCTTTTTTCGGGCGTTGCTGAGGCCAGTTGGGACGCTTTGAGGTGCCCCCGAAGCCATCAAATCAAATCGGGACCGAAAACTTTCAAAACTGTCGGCTTTGAATTTTGAATGTCCGAGGCCATCCTTGGGACCTCTTGGAATGTCTCTTGAGGCATCTACGTAGTGAATCCTTCGGGGCGACCTGAAAACATGCGGGCTGCACAATATCATACCACACAACGTCACCCTACTGCTCTCGACAAAATTAACCTCAGAAATGTGTCATGCAATTTCCTTGTCGGCCCAGACCGCGTTCCGCTCTTCCTCAACATAGACGCGGGCGACATTGAAGGGGTGAAACAGTGCGACGTTGAAGTGGCGCGTCAACCACTTTTGAAGTTAATGTTGTCGAGGGTTCTATGCAAGGCGCGGGTGTATCATTGTTAGCCAACTCTGCAAAACGTGAATACACTGGTTTGGCAATTTCTTGGATGGCAATCCTTTGCTTCCCAGCTTGCTTCCATCGGCAATATGCTGCTTCTGCGGGCGTCCGGACGAGGGCCAAATGCCAACTGGTGCAAGGCCCCCCGAAGCAAGCGCATAGATGTTGTGTACAGTTCCCCAACTCTTTGTTGACAAGGCGACACAGGCATCACGAGAAGGATGGACGGTGGTGACAACGATGGGCGTCAACGAATGACATGTTTTTGGTGTTCTGGAAAACTGTCCTGAAACAGGATCCACTGGGGGCAAATCTAGACTGCGCTGCTATGAAACAGAATGTACGCGCTGTCGCCGGCTGCCGAAGCACGTGCAGGAATAACAATAATTGAAAGAAACTCTCGAATGCACCGTGGGTTCACCCAGCCTGGTGAAGCAAATTAATAACTGACGATGCGCAGTAAATGTAAAGGACCTTGCATTGCCCCCTGCGCGCTCTCCTGGGTTACCCTGGGGCGGCTCGGCTTCGACGACTTTTGGCTTACTGTGGCATGTTCCTTCTTGGGGCTTCTCGTGGGGTCCTTGAGGGAATCTCTAGGGCCTCTCGGGACCCTCGCGGGCGCATGCGGATCCTCCAGAGTCTCTCTTGGGCCCGTCTTGGGGCTCTATCGAGGCGGTCTTGGCCAATCTTCTGAAGGGGGGAGGGGGAGATGTTGGGATTTTGTAATGAAGCGCTGTGAAATGTCCCCGATGTCATATTTGAGAGAAGCCGTGGAAGGCGAAAAACATATAACAATCAACTTCTTGGTGTTCGACTGATCCCCCGTGTCACAGGCATCTTTGGATGGGCCGTCCTGGCGTCTACTTGGGGCGTCTTGTGTCATCCTGGGCAGTCTTCGCGATCTCGAGGCGCTCTCTTGAATCGTCGTGGAAGCGACTGGAGGCCGAACCAATCCCCCCCAAACAATGCAAACCAGTCCTGGCCCCCTGGGGCCAAATTTGGGGACCAGAGAGGGGCGGAGAAATCCCACCAGCCCTCTGCACGTGGGTGTTCCAGAGAGCTTTCTCTCCCAACCCCATTATTGGAGAGGCCTGACGGCCGTTGCCGCCGACCCTGATCGAAGGGGCTAGGAGGGGGAGGAGGAAGCGAAGGAGGAGGAGGAGGAGGAGGAAGAGGAGGAGGACGAGGAGGAGGAGGATAGGGACGAGCACGAGGACGAGGAGGAGGAGGCAACCCCATCATTCACCACTTGGAGGGGGAAGTTCGCGAGGGGCTGGAGCGTCCAAAATGGCCCAAGACGGCTCCAAGAGCGCCTCAGGAAGCCCGAGATGACCTCCGATATGGTTCAAGATGGCGCAGGATTCCTCAAGAGGGCCCCCAAGATGCTCCAAGAGGCCCCAAGAACGCTCCAACGGCTCCAGGTGGCCACGGAGCCTCCCCAGGAGGCCGCCAAGAGGCCAGCATCCGTCCAAGCCTAGTGAGAAAATATGACGACTGCCTTATCGCCTTTTTGCGTTCGATGGCCTCCTGGGGCCCCAACACAGCTCCAAGAGGGCCCCAGAGTGCTCCAATAGGGGCCCAAGAGAGCCCCAAGACGGCCTCAAGAGCGCCCCCACGGGTCCAAGAGGCGATTTTAGGCACATTCGAGGGGCAATGCTACTTGCGACCCGTCCGTTCTTTGATCGATGTCATCCAAGATGGTTCCAAGATTGTCCCCAAGGCTCCCAAAAACGCCCCGGAAGGGCCCCAAGAGGCGCCGAGGGGGCCCCCAAAGGCGCCCAATAACCTCCAAGAGGCTCCCAAGAGACCCCTGGGAGCCCCCAAGAGGCCCCCCGAGGTACGCAAGAGGCCGTGGGATCGCCAAGAGGTCCTCAAGACGGGCCAAGAGGCCCCCAAGCTCGTCATTGCCTTTCTCCTCCTCCTCCTCCTCCTCCTCTTCCTCCTCCTCTTCTCCTCCTCCTCCTCTTCCTCCTCCTCCTCCTCCTCCTCCTCCTCTTCTCCTCTTCTCCTCTTCTCCTCCTCATCCGCCTATGCTCCCCCTTCCTCCACCATCCTCCCCCTCCCCATCCCGTGCGGCGGCCGCGGCAGCCGCCGCGCTGGCAGGCAGGCCCGGAAGCGCCGCGACGGCGCCAGCGGCGCCATCGGCCCACTCGGTGCCAGCAGCGCCAGCGGCGCCCGCGGCAGCCGCGGTGCGGGGAGCGCAGGCGGCGCCAGCGGCGCCAGCGCCGGCACAGGGCGCCCGCGGCGGCGGCGCCATCGGCGGCGCACCAGCAGCCTGTTTCCGCGCCCCGGACAGCTTCTGACTCCGCCTGCGCCTTCGCTAGCGGACGCGACCGAAAAAGTATTCTCACCAGCGGGCCCGCGCCCCGGACTTACGACTCGCCGTGTGCGCTTTCGCCCGCGGCTGCGCCCAAAAAACGCATTCTCACCAGCCAACCTCTAGCGCCTGGATGCGACAAGGTCAAATTCGCTCATCCTGGTGGTCTCGTCTCTGGGATGCCCGCACGCCTGCACAGCCTCATGGTGGCCTCGGCAGCCCTTGCAGCCTCCGCCCTCGGCGCAGCCCCGCTTCTGCTCTCGGCGCAGCCCAGCTTCCCCCGGCGGTAGGCTCTGCTGTTGCCTGCGCGCGCGCCAGGCAAGTAGTTCTGCTCGTAGCCCGAGCCGACCCGTGACGCCGCCGGCGCCTTCGCTTGCGGCTGCGACAAAAAAGGTCACCAGCCTCTGGCTCAAGCCGTTTCCCGAGTGTTCCTCCCTCCAGGGTCAGGGCTCGAGCAGCCCCCCGCCAGGTGCGGGCCCGCGCGGCGCCGATGCTGCCGCGGCGCGACGCTGGCGGCAGTGGGTGGCAGCCTGGGCGGCTCGCGTCGCTGGCGCCGCTGGCGCCGCTGGCGCCGCTGGCGCCGCCGGCGCCGCTGGCGCCGCGGCTGCCGCGAGCGCCGCTGGCGCCGCCGCCGAACTAGCTTCTGGGCGCGCAGCAGGCCGGCCGGGCCAGCTCACGAAGCAGCTGCTGTGCCGCGCGGTGAGGCTGACAGGCTGAGGGCACCCAGGGAGGCTCGGGCAACGTGCAGTCTGACAAAATGCCAGAAAATTCTGTGTACGCCATGCGGCGTGAACCACTCAAAGAACGCGAGGACGTACGCGTAGATGCCTACACGCCTCGCATGCCTGGAGGTCGCACAGGCGAGGTGAACGATGAACGAGTCGCAAGCGGGGCGCCAAGTCTGGTGAGAATGCGCGAAGCGTCAAGAATTTGAAACAAATGTGCCGCCCCTGGGCCAGCGGGCCCGGTCGCTGGATGTATCGTACACTGCGCTCCTCTTTTCTCTTCCATATGCTCTTTTCCTCCCGCTGCCCTCCTCGGTGCCCCTCTCCTCTCTGAGCTCCTATACGTTTCTTTCCTCCTATATTCTAATATCCCCCATCCTCCTCCCTCCTCCCCCTGCCCCCCATCAAACCTACACATGTTGCTACTCCTGCTGCTCAGCATCCTTCCCGTCCCCCTGGGATGCATTCCACCATCATGTTTACTGGCAGACGCACGCTTCAGCAACCGTATGAGCAGGAACACTCGCACAAATATGCGCACACACGCTACCAGCAACACGAACAACAGCACACGCACGCGCTTCTGCACAACCTCACGGCTGATAATAAGCACAAGTTTACGTACGCGCGCACACACAAGCACACACGCACACCTCCACACACCTCCACACACGCACGCACGCACGCACGCACGCACGCACGCACGCACGCACGCACGCACGCACACACACACACAAGCAACAGCTGGCGAGTGACAAAGGCAAACGTAATATTGAGGATGCAAAAGCGTAAGCATGGACACACGCACACGCATACACATTAGCACAACACCATCTAGATAACTCTCGCACGGGATACTCGGCCCCACCGGGACAGGGTCGGGTCCTCCGCACCCCAGTCAATGTGGAATCAATTGCAATGGATATGCTTCTAACGTCCACGAGAATTCCCCTGGATTTCTTGACACGGCCACTCTGGGCAGGGGTAGGGGGGCGCAGGTGGACGAAATGAGGGTAGATCAGGGAGTAAGCAAGGAAGGAGTCTTGGACGTCAGTCAGGACAGCTGCCTACGATGAACCAGAGGCGTTCAGTTTGTGAAGCCTGCAAGTGCACAAAAAGGCGCGGCCGCGAACACACGGCAAACGCTCTGCCGCAATTGAAGTCAGCCATGCAAAACGACCAGGGTTCAGGTCGACTGGTAGGCACGCCTCACGGCCGGCGACATGCACTTTCTCGATAACTATATTGAGAGAACTCAGCACCCGCAGCGCAAAACATACTGGATAGCTTCGAAAATGAGGTGGCGCCCCGGGCCCTGAGATGTTCACAGGACCTGGTTTATTCGCCCCCCATCGGGGCTAGGAACGTTTAATGTAATGGTGCGCGAATGCGCGCACAAGTGTACTTGGGTCGAAATGAGACAACAATCGCTTGTGAACAGGTGGGCAGGCGTGGAGATGATACATTGAAAGACATAAGCATGCCCAGCACAGTAAAGTGGTCCACCTGAAGCGAATAAACGTCCCGTGCTTAGCAGCACGGGCGTCTCAAAAAGGCAACGGGGGGGAATGCGATTCGCTGGCGGCGGCCTTGAGGGGTAACGCTAGGGGACTGGCTCAGGGGGAGAAGCATTAAGCTGGATTCGGTGATACACCGCCAGAGAGCAGATCCATACGTTCCTGGGCGGGGTGGGCTAATCATCGGGCCCCTATCGGCGATGAATGGGCGCTTGGGAATCGATGCGTCTTCCCTGAGCCCATTCCACCCCTGACGTTGCCCCTGAGACCTGGTAAACACGTACAATCGGGGCGTTGACCTAAGAAACCCCAGATACGGAATGAGGCCCCTTTTCTCCAGAAGCTAAACTTCGATTTCCCATCAGAAACCGGAGGACAACCTAAGGCAAGCTGTGAAACAATGGAGGAACACGGAGCCCATCCCTAACGAAAAAGATTCCTTCTTCAACGCCCCGACTGTATCCTGGCCTCGCCGCCGCGGTGTTCCGCCACAAAGCCGCTCGGGCCAGTGGCCCCGCGGACCTGCCAGCGAGAGACCAGAGCTCCCTGACGTGCCGCGCGGTCGAATGCTTGCAGGGCGCTGCAGCCCGCCGGCCCCGCGGGCCAGAGGCAGGCAAGGCAGTGCTCGCAGGCACTCGGCGGGCCGCTCGGACGAGCACCACCCACACTTCTTTGCCCGCTCGCACCTGTCACGCTGCGCCGCCCTCCCTGGCCGCCCCCGGCCTTGGCAGCTCCCCTCGCGCGGTTCCCGCCTGGGGCCTGCGGAGCCGCCGCGCCGCGCGCCTAGAGACCGCAAGCCTGAGCGCGCTGCACGCCCGCACTCTCTCCTCTGCGCCAGCCCTCCGCCTCCTGCAGCCCGCACTCTCCCCTCTGCGGCCCCCCTCTGCGCTCTCTCGGTGTGCTCCTTCGCCGGCTGGCGCCCCACGCCGGCGCTTCGCGAGCGAAAAACAATTAGCCTGGGGAAGAACCCAATCCCCCACTTAAGCATGAGGCGGCTACAAGCAGGACCGCTTAATACACGAGAATCCATGGAGGAAGCTGCAGTAAGCCTGAACGATTCGCCATGGACCTGACAATGGTGCCCCAGAGCGTGAGGGGTGTGCCGAAATGGTCGGGGGGCGGTATGCGAACGCTGCCACTGCCACTCGGGCCTTTGGTGGAGCTCCCTGGGGGCCACGAAACGTGTGAGGGGTGTGCCGCAATGGACGGAGGGCGGTATGCGAACGCTGCCGCTAGGGCCTTTCGGTGGAGCTCCCTAAGGGCCACGAAACGTGTGGGGGGTGTGCCGAAATGGACGGGGGGCGGCATGCGAACGCTGCCACTGCGGCCTTCGGTGGAGCTCCCCACAGACAGGTGCAAACTGTTAAGCTCGGGTTGATTTCCGGGGAGGGGGGGGGAGCATTGTGATGACGACGGCGTCGCGAGGCCGCGGGCGCTCGCGGGACGCCCGTGGCCGCGCGCGGGCCGCGACCCCGTCATGCTCACTCAGGGCCCAGCGGCCCTCTTACAATACTAGCCAAAAGGGACCCCCCTCGTTGCGGGGCGGGGGGGGGCGGGCGCGTATGGGCCGTGGCCCCCTTTTTCAAGTAGTCTTATATCAGGAGGAGGGCCGACGAGTCCGCGGTTTTAGAAGGTCTGGTGCCGCTGTGCGATGGATCCGACTTGGATCCTCGATGGATCCGACATTGCAAATTTCACGAAACCATAGGTTCCACAGGGATCCTGCTTGGATCCACGATGGTTCCGAGCTTGTACATTTCACAAGGCCATATGTGTTCATATGGATCCTGCCTGAACGCACTGTGGGTCCACGATGGCTTCCATGTTGGGATCTGACCACAACCATATGTTGCATTGTGGATACTGCTTGCACCCACGATGGATCCGACGTGGCGGATTTCGCGCATCCATATGTTTCCCTTGGGATCCTGCTTGGATCCATTGTGGTTCCGAACTTGCACACGCGAGGCCACATGCCATATGATTTCATAGGGATACTGTCTGGATGAACTATGGATCCACCGACGGTGACCAAGTTGGGATCTTAGCAAAACATCGAATCTCCCCCTTCGCACCTGGGCCCCATGTCTGCGCGGGCGCACCAGGAAGCAGCCCCTGCCTTGCGACACGACGGCGCAGGCTGCGTCGAGAGAGTCGTGGGTTGTTGGCAGGGAGGGGGGTCTGCGCGGCGGCGAGAAGGCGCGGGCGCGGGCGATCCGCGAGTTGTGGCGCCGGGAAGGGAGGAGTGCCTACGGCGCGATGTCCTCCGTGGCCAGCGGCGTGAGGAAGACGAAGGGCAGAGCGCTCGCCCGCAGTCAATGGGCCGCTTCTTCGAAAAGGTGGGCGCCGACCCCCACAAGCACCCGGGGAATAGGGGAACAAAAAGTGGCATAAACATAACAAGTCGGAGGTCCGCGCGGATTTCTCGGATCGGCGCTGGACCCCCCTCCCTGGCGCGCGGAGCGCGCCAGGGGCGGCGCCAGAGGCGCCGCCTGGGGGGCCCCAGCGCCGATCCGAGAAGTCCGCGCGGACCTCTGAGTTTTTATGTTTATGTCACTTTTTGTTCCCCTACGTGGACACGAAGGCAATCTGCGCTGTCTTCTGGGAATCCTGCTTTTAGACGAGCGCGCTCCAGGACTCGCAGAGGAACTACTCGCAAATGGTCCAGGTCCGCCGAGGGGAATCTGCGATACATCGCGTCGAGGCAGGCGCTTGATTTTACAACCTTTTGCGAGTAGGCACTTTGCGAGTAGTGGAACGCGCTCGGCGAGCTTTGATGAGGGGGCCGACGAGCCATGGGATAACCGGCCGCGTCGGTGCCGGAACGCGCTGGACGATGCGCCGACAGAGCGGCGGTGGGCTTTCGCGAAGCACATGTTGGCGCTGTCTCACAAGCCGCAGTGGCACTACGGCAATCTGGTTTGGCGCGATCTCTGCAACTCTGTCCTCCCGCAGACTCAGAAGCAGGCGCAAGACATAGCGCTTGCGCGAAAAGGGACAAAGGGATGGATGAGCAATGGCTCGCAGGAGCAGTCGCAGAACCTCCGCGGCCCAAAGCACCACTTGATGCTGAATATTTCAAACACGGTGCGGGCATGGTGGGCCCCTGTCCTCGCGCGCGGGAAGCTGCACATCGAGCCGCTGCCGGACGATTTCCTTGGGGAGACCTTGGCGGGGTCCGCGATCTCGCCGAATGTCCACTTCCCTGGAGGCAGCAGGCAGCTGCGCGTGCTCTTCACGCACCGCGGGAATGGCTTCTACAACGCAGGTTCTGGGGCCCTCACTGAGGAGTACCCCGGGTCGCTGAGGTGCCACGACCTCAAGGCTTTCTTCCCCCTGGACGCCTCGGTGCATCCTTGCCAGCTGCAAGAACTCATGGTGCACGAGACTGCGGTCTCGTTGATGCGCGACAAGCTCACTAAGACGCTCCTGAAGAACTGTGCGCAAGAGACAGTAGAGGCGTACCGGGCCCGCCTGAAGGCCTGCGCGGCGCAGATCAAAGGCGCACACGACGTCGAGGGCCTTCGCCGCGAACTGCCGTGGAGGCTGGGGGAGCTCAGCCGCCGCAAAAGAGACCGCCTCGAAACGTGATGCGGTTCCAGAATTGCTTCAGTTGGGCTGTCTGGAATGAAAACCACAATCGAACCTAACTTTCGCACCCGTCTCTAGGGGCCACGAAACGTGTGAGGGGTGTGCCGGAATGGTCGCGGGGCGGAATGCGAACGCTGCCACTGGGGCCTTCCGTGGAGCTCCCTAGGGACCACGACAAGTGTGAGGGGCTGTGCCGAAATGGTCGGGGGGCGGTATGCGAACGCTGCCACTAGGGCCTCCGCTGGAGCTCCCTGGGGGCTACGAAACGGGTGTGGGGGCTGTGCCGACATGGTCCGGGGGCGGTATTCGAGCGCAGCCACTGGGACCTTCGGTGGAGCTCTCTAGGGACCACGAAACGTGTGAGGGGTGTGCCGACATGGCGGGGGGGCGGTATGCGAACGCTGCCACTGGGACCTTTGGTTGAGCTCCCTCTGGGGCCACGAAGCGTGTGAGGGGTGTGCCGTCATGGTCGGGGGCGGTATGCGAACGCTGCCACTGTGGCCTCCCCGGTGAAGTTCCCTAGGGGCCACGGAACGTGTGAGGGGTGTGCCGCAGTGGTCGGAGGGCGGTATGCGAACGCTGCCACTGGGGCCTTTCGGTGGAGCTCCCTAGGAGCCACGAAACGTGTGGGGGCTGTGCCGACATGGTCGGGGGACGGACGGTATGCGAACGTTGCCACTGTGGCCTCCCTGGTGAAGCTCCCTAGGGACCACGAAACGTGGGATGGGTGTGCTGAAATGGTTGGGGGCAATATGCGAACGCTGCCACTGGGGCCACGAAGCGTGTGAGGAGTGTGACGAACGGGTCCTTATTGAATGTAACTGATACCACGATGATGATGCTGACGAGGAGGAGGAGGAGGAGGAGGAGGAGGAGGAGGAGGAGGAGAAGGAGAGGAGGAGAAGGAACCACGCGGCGCTGCGAATTCAAAACGAAGCCCCAACTCCACAGGAGGCATGCTGTGTGTGCACGGGTGCGCGCGCGAGGCTGCTCCCAACCGCCGCCGTCGCTCAGAACCGCCGCCTCTCCCGCGGGCGCGCAGGAGACCGGGGGCGGACTTGGAGCCAGAGCGGGGCAGGAGCGGCCCCAGGAGCGGGGGCCCGGTGGGAGGACCCCCCCTCTGGTCCGAGGACTTGCACGTTCGCCTCCGGACCATTGACTCTCTTGACAGCCGTGTTAACGAGCAAAGTTGGCAGGCCCCACGAGGAAGTTGCCGTTGGCATGGCGCGTGTTTCCGAGCACGTGTTCGGCAGCATGACAGCAGCCCAACTCGAGGCGCGGCTTTCTCGATCTGATTTCGAACAGACTGCACGCAATCTTCTGCAGGTTCAGGCGCGATCTTCCTTGCATATGCCTAGCTCTTAGTCCACGCACCGCGCTGTGCTTGACGTACTAGTGGCGCCGAGAGGGTGCAGAGACGCCGCCAGATGCTCCGAGTTGGGCCGTCATGCTTGCCCCTACGCGCTGCCGAGTGCGGACGATAGAGGACATGTCCGCTCCGAGGCTTCGCAGAGGCACCAAGCAGAATGCCCCCAAGAAGCCCACGAGAGCCAAGACATCCCGAGACGCTTCCCGGTTGCTCCCAAAATGCGAGAACGGTGCCCGTGCACCGCACCGTGTGTGGACCTCCTTCAGGCGCCGCTCCAACGCGGTACGGTGCACAATTTTCTGGCTCCACGGGCCGAACAACTACGCGCGGTACCAGTCCAAGGTCGAGGATTGACGACGCCTCGGGAGACGCCGATGCGGCACGGTGCATATATACAAATCGTCGGCGGACAGTGGCCCCCCAAACGACCGGGGAGACTCCCAAGAGGCCCCACATGGCAAGCACTTGCTCCGTGGATGAGTGGAGGAATAATGCAGCACACAACCGAACACCTTGCCCACGATCCTTCCAGCGACTAGGTACGGCAGGTTCGTGTCGTGCCGACCCCAGCGTTGGTTTTTGACACCGCAGGGATCATTCAACCTTGAACGATCGGCCGCTGCCGCAACGTCCGATCGTTCAACATCGATCGATTCTGGGTCGCCGGCGGCGTTCAACCTTGAACGCCCGCGCTGGGGTCGCCGCTGGTCGACACGACGCAAACCTACCGTATGTCTGCCGACACTGGCATCGCATGGCAGCTGGGCAGGGCTGCCACCACCCAAGGCCTCCCGCGTGTCAACAAAGAGCCCAACAGGCGTGCAGAGTGCCACAGGATGGGGCCGGCGGAGTGCGCGGAGCGGCTCCGCCGCTCTGCCTGGGGGTGGCGTGTGAGGGGTCCCGCCGCGCGGTTCTGCCAGGAGTCTCCAGCTTCAGTCGTCGTACGGCAGGTTCGTGTCGTGCCGACCCCAGCGTTGGTTTTTGACACCGCAGGGATCATTCAACCTTGAACGATCGGCCGCTGCCGCAACGTCCGATCGTTCAACATCGATCGATTCTGGGTCGCCGGCGGCGTTCAACCTTGAACGTCCGCGCTGGGGTCGCCGCTGGTCGACACGACGCAAACCTACCGTATCACCCCTTCCTCAGAAGCCCAGCCACCCATCCCTGGGCATCGCTCGGACGTCCATTCCGTGTGCTTTTTTCGGTATCGTGCGTGGCTGCTTCGCCAAATGATCAAGGATGCTCCTCGATGGTCCTCGCCGATGGGAACATGCACACGCTCGAGCGATGCCAAGATCCGTGGGGTCCATCCCGCGGCCAGTCCGTTCCACTGGACCGCCTGCCCCCGCTGCACAAGAGGCGCCCGCTGGCCGCCACTGGACCCCCAAATCAGGCACGCCTTCGGAAAGGAGGCTTCTGGACACCGTATGGGACCTCTTTGGAGGCTCCCGTAGGCTGTCCTGGGGTCCTCCTGGGGCCGCCTTGGGCTGGTTGGGCCCGTTAATGGGGCCCTCTTGGCAAGACTCGGGCTCCCGTAAAGCCCTCGTGGACGCCCCAAGAAGGTTTCGGGAGCCCCTTCCGAGGGATGAGAACAAAATTCGCGATTCTCCACTTTTCCGCTCCGTTTCTCCATGTTGGCCTCATCCTCACGTTTCCCCCTTCCCCCCTCGACCCCTCCAGAAACCAAACACATGGGTTGGCGGTGTCTACCTCTCAAGGGCGTTCGATGAACTTCGGCGGGCCCCTCCGGGACCGAATCGGGAGCAGGGATGTCTGAACCATGTTGAGTTCTTATGAGTTCGATCCAGGTTTTGGAAAGGTAAATTGAGGTTGCATGCGAACTGCATGCCAGAAGCGGCCTCGCGCATTCCACTCGCCCGTTTCGCATCACAAAAGTGGACTTGGTCGGAGAGGACACGCGAGAGGACACAAGACCCTTCCGATGGGCCACGTTGCCATAGGAATGCAGAAGGCATCGGTCGCGAAACACAGGACGCAAGGGTACACTCGTTTTGGCAGGGTCGACCTACTAGTGAAGTCCGACTGTACCTGCGATTATCCTGGGATCTTCGATTAGGCACACACCTCCCGCTCTGCGTGCCCTATGTGCGCCTTTGGAAGCGCTCGATTGGTTCTCAAGGCGGCCGACGGCATACCGTAGGAGCTCGACCACAAGAAACATTCCACAAGAAACCGAACCCTGAGACCCCAGGACGTCCATTGGTTTTGGTGTGGGAACGTCACGCTTTCCATAGCAAAACCATCGGAACCGAAGAAACCCAGGGCATCCTGGAGGCAAGCAGGGTTTTTTTGTTCCCCCCCCCAACGGGGCTCAGGAGGCTCCAGGGGGTCCCAGTAGAGGGCGGTCAACTCCTTGGTCGAGCAGTTCAAAACGGTCGTGGCGAGGGGGGGCCCACTGTCCGAGGGGAGCAGGGTGTTTCTTGGCAAGCAGGGTTTTCTTGGCAAGCAGGGTGTTTCTTGGCATTGGTTTCTAGTGTACTTACTTCTGCACATCCCTCATGCACTTCTCAGGGGGACGTAAGACCTGGGTACAGGGGACTCGGACATCCCCGACGAGGTCGTCAAAAAAATGACGAGACCGAGCCTGCATTTTGACGAGGCCTCCCGCTGCAGACATCCCACGAAACTCCTCCTCGTCAAAATCCGAGGCGCGGTCGTCAAAAAACGATGGCGAACCCGAGTCCTGGCAAACCCGGGTCTTACGCTCCCCCGAACTTCGTGGCCAATGGACCCCCAGAGGCCCGGGCCTCACCTGACTGACCCATCAAGGCAGCTCAGTGGAACCGCATCTCAGCGCACTCCTCACGCACTTCGTGGCCCAGAGACCCGCCAAGGCCTTCAAGGGGCTTCCAAGACTGCCAGGCCTTAAACGGGACGGCAAGATGCCACCAACCAAAGTCTGTCACGAACACTGCCCTCGAACACTCACCGATTGTAAAATCTGCGTGCCGGTTCCCCCCCCCGCGGTCCGCGTGTCTCACATGCTGCTGCTTAGTTGCACAGAGCCCTCTTCCCAGGGCGTATTCGGGGCTCGTGCGTGGAAATCCAGCGGCCTAGCTGGAAGAGGTTGATTAAATGTGTTTTTACACCTTTCACTAAAAAGTGTCTAGGAACTCATACATAAGTGAAGTTTTGCATGTTGTTTCCAGCTTCAGGTGAGGTCAGCTTCTAATTCATTGTTATAATGCAAACCTATACTATCACGCGCGCAAGTCCCCCCAGACTAAGGCATCTAACGGCGATCAGCCCATCCAGGCACCGTGCCTGGGTTGCGAGGTCTCTTGGAAGATCGCTTGGACATAAGCTGATCGGAGGGCCTCTGAAAGGCAGAATTGAAGCCTGTTGGGAGGCATCGGAGCATCTTGGGCCCCTCTTTTAGGCATCTTGGGATCCTCTGTTGGGCCTCTTGGGGGAGCCTCCCCCCTCCCCCTCATCTTCCTCCTTCTCCTCCTCCTCCTCCTCCTCTTCCTCATCCTTCCTCTCCTCTCCTTCTCCCTCTCCTCCCTCATTTGGGACCCTCCGGAGACCTCATGTCGGCTCTCTCGGACGTGGGCTGGGAGGGCATGGAGCGGCGAAAGCTTTTGGGATAGCAGGACATTTTCCTTATTTCTCAAGAACCCCGTCATTGTTGCAGCCACTGCCGTCCAGTGAGCTCGCATGTGGCAGAGGGGCGCTGGCCGCACCGCCAATCACCCAGAACCAAAAAAGCACGCATGACAGACATGGATGGGCGAGGTTGGACCTGATTGTCTTTTCGGAGGGGGGTGGGAGGTAACGAGATACGCACAGTGAGAAGGAAAGGTTAACGAAAGGAGTCGGGACGTGGATGTTGGATCCATGCGTGTGGTGCGTGGTGTGAGGGAAGGAGAGGTGCGGTGTGATGTATGAATGTGTTGGTGGGTTGTTAGTGCACGGTTGATTTGCGATTGCAGATGAAGTGCGTGCAAGGTGTAGATAAACTCGTTTCGTGGAGAAGGGAGCTGAGGCGCCTGCACTGCCAGATCGCAGCCCGCAGCAAACCTTTCAAGAGTCCTCATCGTCATCATCCGCATTCTTCAGAAACTTCGCGACCGCCTCCTGCTTGGGATGCTTTTTGCTGGCCGTCAGGCCTAACAACTCGTCGTAGGAAGCCGAGCCAGCACCTCTGAACAGAATCGTCCTCCGAAGACCGTAAACCATCGCACCACTCAACACGCTCTCTGCGAGAATCCAGCCTGAGGGAACATAGATAGAGTCACCGGCGTTGAGCGTTGTATATTGAATGATCGTGCCCTTCTCTTTTAACTCCTTCATTTCGTTGGAGCCCAGCGCCTCGATAGACTTCACCAGCTCTTGGAGCGTGACGCTGTCCTTCCCGTGTATCTGTCGCAGCGCTGGGACCAACTGCGCAACATCGAATAGCAACATGGTCACTGAACCGTACACCACTGTTTTGATCATCCCAAGGCCGTTCGGGGTCTGACCAACATTGTAATTTGGAATCCTGTAGCCCCACATCCACGTACTCTCCAAGACGCTCTTGAAAACATTCACGTTGTCCGTAGCCGTAGCCGCGTTGACCTGGATATTCTGGCTCACGTCCTTCAAGAGCTTCTCCAAGAACTGGTCAGCGATCTCCTTCCCCTCACCAGTGAAGAGAGGCTCTTGGACGCGGCCTGATGATTTGCACTCCTGCGAGTTCTTGTAGCTCGCGCCGAATTTCCCAAGCTGGACTGCGAGCACGGGCTGCTCAGATGCTTGCTTCCACTCAGGCGGTGATTTGATGACGAGAGGTGCTAAGATGTTGTCATCGTCCAGCCCCTTGCCCGCATCAGCAGTCATGACAGCCTTGATCAGGTCCTTCGTCGACAGCTCATCGGGCTGAAGCTTGAAAAGAGGTGGCGCCGACTTAGCTGTTGCCTTCAACTTCTCCTGCAAGCGCTTCGTCTTCTCCTTCGAAGCTTTGATAGCTTGGTTGGCCTCCTCCATGTCCTTCTTCCGCTGATCCCTGTCGGCCCGGTTCTTCTGGTTCTTGAGGTGCCCTGTCAGAGCCGATGTAGATTGCTTCAGTGACAAGTTGAATTGACAGAAGAACTCGCAACCCACATTCACGGTCGTCTCGATATCATTGAGTTCTTTTACTGTTGTCGCGTTGGGGATTTTTTCAACGTTATTCCGCAATTCAGGCAGCGAGATCAACCTTGAGTTGTCATTGGTCACTTGGCCACGAACCCCTTGCTCAGCTAAATATGTTCTCAAGATCCTGCTCTGCTTCTCCGCTACGCTCGTGCTGGTGCCTGACTTGACAGAGGAGCCTTCCTTCTTCTTCTGTTCGATCGTGGGCGTCGCTGGGCCTGCTGAAGGTGCTGACCCACTGCCCTCTGATGCTGCCAGGGCCACGGCCTTTGCATCAGCTGCGACATCAGGAGTGTCCTTCGAGTTGTCTTGGCTGTCGCTGCCTTTGTTGTTACCATCATGTTTCTTCTCGTCGTCCTTTCCATCCCTGGCCTTCCCACCACCCTTGGCTGGTTCTTCCGATGCCACTATCTGCTGCTCGTCGAGCTGTTCGGACGTCGATTGCCGCTTCACGGGGGTTGCCAACATCGGCGACGACGACGGATACTCGTCCACAGCTCGAGCCTGACCAGCAGAGCCAAGCCAAAGGCGCAGCGCTTCCATGCGAGTGCGCACGATCTTCTTGTAGTTCACCATGGCATGGTCGTCGTCGAATGAAGGATCAGCCTCTGCAAGAGCCGCCTGCATCGCCTTCATCTGGGAAGTAGCACTCTTTTCCACTTTGTCGAGCTTGGCCGTGAGCTTTTCTGTAAGCTTGGGCGCCACGGTGGCAATGTCAACGTGCTTCAGCTTCTTATGAGGCGGGCCATCTTTGGAATCATCACTCGGCTTCGCCTGCTTCGCCACGCCCTCTAGGTCGCCGTCGTCACCCCACCCGCCGGTGCCCTTCCCGAGCGTCCCCGCCAGGAAAGCGTTGCTGCTGGAAGGAGCTGAGGTGAGGGTGTACTGCTTGAGCTGGTCTTTCTCATCCTTGGCCATGTCTTTCATCTGCTTCGACGCTTCCTCGAACCCAGTGTTGATGAACCTCTCAACTTCTCCAATTCGTTGTTTCTTCACAAAGACCCAGATGCGAGTGTTGGGCCACTCTCCCTCCTTCTCGATGCCAGGCGCATTGCACATCTCCTCGAACTCCTTAGTCTTCGCAATCTTGAGCTGCTCCTTATCGGGGCCCTCTGGCATGTTCCTCGTTCTCAGATCGACATACTCCGCCACGTCGAGCCACTCCTCAATGCCCTGTGTCTTCGTGCTGACCTTGACGCCGAATTGCCTCTTCCACTGGCCCCACTCGATGAGCTTCTTGCGGAAGCGCCCATCGCAATTGTCCCTATCAAATTGTTCCAAAGCCTGATCAGCCTTCACTGGGTCATTGAAGATCTGCTCGTAGGTCTGCAACTCGCCATCCCTCTCTGCCTGATTCTTGATGTTCTCAGCGCTCCTGTGGTGCTTGGGGCAGAACTTGCTGTTGGCCTTCTTCTTCTCGTTGCACTGCTGCGCAAAACACTTGGTGGTGGTGGCAGGTGCAGAGCTGGATCGCCCGCGGCCGCCGCGGCCTCTGCCGCTGCCGCGGCCTCTGGTGCCCCCTCGACCACGGCCAGAGGCGTGCGGATGTGGAGGCGGCTGGACTTCTTCCCCCACGCCGGCGCCCTGAGCCTCCCCCATAAGATCATCTTCCCACTCCATGGTCTGCGGCCTAGGCTCAAGTCAGTGAACCGACACTCACAAGGACAATTGTCGCTGAAGAGTCGCACGTTCACAACGAGCCCTGTGATCCAAAATGATGGCAGTGATGAAGGGTGATGATATCTTCCGTGATGCTGTTCTGTTCTGTGATGTGTATGGCATGTGTCATGTGACTCACCTTTTGTATGTTATGTGACCTCTTGTGTCTTCTGTGTGTGATACTGGGGTTGTGTGTTACGTGGCCTTTTGCGTATTCGTTAGGATCTCGTTGGGAGCCTTTCGGGGCCTATTTGATGACAGCATGAGGCCTCTTGGCGGCCGCTTAGGGTTCTCATGAGACATCTTCAAGACTTCTAGGGACTGCTTGAAAGCCTCTTCGGGCCTTAGGCGCCTCTTGGGTGCTCCCAGCCTAGCCCAGGAGCCTCTTTGATCGGGATACTTGGACTTTAAGTTTGCGTTCCTCCCCTCTTGCACACCTCTTGATGCTGTTTGCGGACCCTCTTGCAATGTTTTGGGCGCATCTTGGCCTGTCTGGGAGCACTGGGGGCCTCTTGGGCCGTATTGCGCCACCCTTGGGAGCTTCTCGGGCGGTCCTTGGAGCGTTTCGCCGCCTTCCTGACTCCGCCCTCTCAACGATCGCACGCGTGTGAACACAAGTGCGCGAGAAGAGAAACGACCAACATTTGCGTTCGAGCGGGCTCGCACCTCCAGCTGTCGATCAATCTCAACTCGCACGGAGAGAATTATTGTGTGCACTGGAGCCCGAAAGTCAGAGCAGTGAAAGCAGCGCCTGGCAAATGAACGTGGCTAGGAGGGTGGAGGACACATGAGGAGCATGGGGGAATAGGAGACTGAGCAATGGAGGATACAGGAAATTCAATTGCATAGAACTCAATGGAAGTTGTTCGGCCCATTTCGCTTGAACTGGATGTCTCAGAGTCGATGGGTCATCTGATGGCAATCTTATGATGGCGTCTTTGCGCAGCTCTCTGGTGCTGAGGTCCCAAAGTCAAGGGCCGGTAGCAACTGACTGACAACGTGCCTTGAGAGGGCTCAGCCTTGGCTGTTGGCTGAGGCTGGAACTTGCTCGCCATCAGAGCCCCCTTGATCATCTGAGCTCTCGGCATTGGTCGGTAAGATCGGTGCGGGGATGAATGATTTGACCTTCCTGATGTTCGCCAACACGTAGATCATCCAAGACGCTTGGATGGCCAAGTTCATACAATTGCCTCCAACGGTTCTGGCCTGGTACTCCTTCAGCTCCATCATCTCTGGCAGGAGCCTAGCCGTCGGGAACGTCGGATGCATTCTTGGCCATATGTTGAAACCCTGGGCGAACAAATGCTCCTTGCCCAAGGCGAGCTTCCACTTGTCGCCCTCGATGAGGACCACGGTGCCATGCGTAAGCAGGCAGGGGAAATCTTCGCCAGCTCGAGGGCCATGACCAGGCCAATGGTCGATGTCTGCAATGACGTAGTCGCTATTGCGATGTTTCTTCTTCCAAGCTGCAAATCGGTCGATCAGGCCAGGCGTGAAGACAACCTTGAGGAGGTCGTCAGAGCTCATCTCAGCCAAATCCTTCAAGGTCAGGTGGAAGCCTCGCTTGCGGGCTCGACGCTGGTACTCTTCCAAACGATCTTCATCAGAGCAGACAAAGTAGCATCTACCCGTGAAGACTTTCTTAGATTTTGCTGCCATGAACCGATCCATGTAGTCTTGATGCACATCATCAGGAGAAGGACCCATCCAACGCATAGTAGTATTGTTGATGCCAGCGTCCATCATGCGGCACCGGCGAACGCCGAGCCCGCGCTCGGTGGGGCCATCATGAATGTAGACAATGGTCTGGACGTGGTCGAGGTGCGGCTTGATCCTCTCCTCAACAGGGTATTGGGTCACGCACTCGCCCATCCAGAGGTCCTCTCGGTTCTGCTCTGCCAAAGCCCGCCGTTCTTGTAACCATATGTGGTGATACACTTCGCTGGGATCGAGGTCTTTATCATTGCTTCCAATTGGCGTATACGCGATGCATAGCACTCCAGCGATGTTAGCACGGATCGGATTGATGTCCAGCTCATCGCCATCAGACTCCTCGGACGATCTCTTCTGCCGCTTGGCCGCGTGCTCGTGGATCTTCTCGCGAAGCTTGGCTCTCAGCTCCTCTGAATCCGAATCCATCGCCCGCGGGCCGGGGACAGGAGGGTATGCAGGGCACTCGCATCCATGCACTGTGCACTGGCACGTATTCGTAACACTAAACAGCAGCTTGCGGTTCTGCTCAATGAATGTTTTCACGTCGTGCAACTTCTTCGCCTTGTCGTCAGCAGTGTCAGTCTCTTCGAACGCGGACCCCTCCTCCACGATCTTCTTAGCCCAGGGCGGAATACGATCCAATATATCTGCGAAGTGGCAACATTTGCTGCCCTCACGGCAGGCAGCACGCGTCAGGACCTGATTTTGAGTTGCCCCATAATCGCAAGATCTGGGCCAATCGATATTCGGCGAGAAGGTCTTGCCCGGCTTATGATCATGGAAATACTTCCGAATGGCAACAATCATCTGGTCCATTGCTTCATGGGGTGCGTCGATTCCTGAAAAGTCTGTTGTAAATGACACGCCGCATTGAGACAGGTTCCAAAAGAGACGGTCCTTCATGTCATCCGAGAGAGCTGGCAGAATGAAGTTTGGCCAATCCAACACATCAATTGGCGATGCCACCTGGATCACGTGGGATTCCATCATCCGCAAAATCACTGATAGCGAAAGGGTAACGCAAACGAGAACGTCTATACGTAGGATGGTGGAGCTTACTGCTCGGACCGACCGCCCCCTCTGAGAACGCAAGCTCGACCAAAACTGCAGACTGGCATTGCAACTGGTGGTGGCGATGGTGATGATGATGCAAGTGGCCCCCGGTGTGCTTCATATTTTGGTCATGCGCTGTATGGCTCTGTGATGTGATATAGCCTATATGAGCACACGTGGAATATGCGTTGTATGCGTTTACGCACTGGCGATTATATGCGTGACAAGGCAGAACGGGAGTGAATGTGAGGGCCACTGCGATTGTGAGTGAACGCCTATTGTGTGTATGTGTGTGTGTGCGTGTGTGGGGGTTGCATGTGCGGATGTGGGAAACGAACACGTGTGCGGGTATGCTAATGTTTGCGTGGGTGCGCGCGCGCGCGTGTGTGTGTGTGTGTAAGTGTGTGTGTGTGTGTGTGCGTGTGTGTGCGTGCGTGCTCGCGTGTGCGCGTGCGCGTGGGTGTACGTCCGTGCGCACGTGCGTACGCGCGGGCGCTTGACGCGTGAGTGCGCTCGTGCATATTTGCGTGCGCATCGCGTGCGCGTGCGCGCGTAAGTGCGCGCGCGCACGTGCGTGCGCGCGCGTGCGCGTGCGTCCCCCCCCCCCCCCCCCCACACACACACACACACGCACAAACGCACGCGCACAGTCAGGGTACCAACCGAACCCGCATTGCGGCGGACACCAACTGCTAATCGCGCGAGCCAGTAGCCACTTGCTTGCCAGGCCCTGATCAGTTAATCTATTGACCTTAGGACCTTAGGGCCTCATGCACCAACTCGAAGGCGGACGCCCCAGGCCCTCGTCAGCCCGAGCGTTGGCGCAGTTCCTCCGCATATTGCGAGCTTCAGGCTGCAGCCCAACCCTACTGCAAACCAGCCACGCGCCATGGCCCCAGCTGCCCACGTCTTTGCCATGGTTGCCTTAGGCATCCCAGCTTTCCAAGCTCTGCCCCCCCCCCCCCCCCCCCCCACACACACACACGCACGCACACGCACACACACACACACACACACACACACACACACACACACACACACACACACACCTCTGTGTCTGGCCTTCAGCTGGGCGCTTCAACTAGGCGCCTGAGGCCCCAGAAGATGAGCCACGGGCATTAAATACGCCCGAGCCCGTATGCCGCGGCGGCAGGGATGGGTTACAAGCCCTCTACCTCAAAAAGCTTGCCACACCGCCCCCCATGGCCCGCAGCCCCATGGGCCCTAACACTAACCGCTAGCTGGCCATGCATCACTCTCGACTGCTCAGGGCCCAAACAAAGCCCTGACGCGCAGTCCCGAGAGACCAAGCCTATGTCTTGACACGCAGCCTGACCCTGGGCCCACAGGCATTCATCTGCGCTCTGGAGACTTAGCTGTGCGCCTTAGGTCGTGGCCCATGGCTCTGGCCCATGGCCTCAGCCACTAGCCTTAGCGCTGGGCCCCAAGCTCCACGCGCGGGCTCTAGGCCAACAGTTGGCTTCAGGGTGTAAGCTCTAGCCTAAGATTCTCCTAGCACAGGCATCCAGCCCCAGCCACAAACCCCGCGCTGTTGGGGGTGACACATGAGTCAATGCGCGCGTGGCTGCCAGATGCAAGAGGCGCGCAGCATGAGGGCATCCTGCCCGTGCTATCCAAGCTGGTCAAGCAGCTGCCATGCTGTCCAAGCGCGAGGGATGCTAGCAACGCTAGTGCGTGACCCCTAAGCTACATGGGACTCAGCGACTCAGCGATCCAGCTTCCTGCACTTAGGCGCTTAGAGTGCTCGGCTGATCCTGGGGGCCTCCGGCGCGCCCGGAGACCCAAATTGCGCGAATGCCTCATGCCAGCCCTATTTCGCCAGAAATGATAAATTTTTCATGAAAATTGACGAAAGTGACTGAAATAAGCGATTTTGCTACAATTTTGATGAAAATTGACAAAATATCATCAAAATTGATGATTTTGAGCGCGCTGCGCAGAATTTTATGAATTTTGGCGAAAATCTCATCTGAAATTCGACATATACCCAGAATCCAAGTTTGCAAGGTTTCAGCGCGGGGCGAACTTCGGTGAACTTCGGTGGACTTCGGTGGGGACCCTTTCCCCCGGGGAAAATGAAGCCCGAACGAGCCCGAATCTGACGCTGGGGCTATAAAAACACCAAATTCGCTTCCTCAAACTGCAGATTTCAGCCCGAAAATGACCACGTTGGGCTAGAATTCCTTTCGATGTGAGACAATTTTCCCCGGGGGGAAATCACCTCCCAGGGCGCATTTTCGGCCTCCTCCAAACCACGCTGGAACCAAGGAGATCCAACTCAAAACCTGCAAAATATACGAAAATATACAATTTTGCAACAAAAATCATGAAAATGTCATATAATCGTACAAAATCACCAAAAACTAATCAAAATCATTAAAAAAAACCAAAAATCCAATGGAATCCTGGTCATCGCCGGGGATCGCCCGGAACCCCGGGCGATCGCCTAGGTCAGCACTAGAAAGTGGCTTCAGCAGCCATTCTCTGGGGGGGAGGCCTATGAGTCACCGATGCGCAAAGAGACCAAGGGGGGGAGGTTTTGGCCCCGGCGCGATCCAATGAAGCTTTTTCATTCCCCTGGGGCACTGAGGAACATGCATGTGCGCTGATCCTCACTACCCATCAACTTCGCACGCCTAGCGGCGCCATGTTCACCCCCTCATGTGATCGCCTCCCCACCCCCTTCAGTCTGCCCTCTGTCTCGGTAGTGCGGTAGTCGTAGTAATCGCCGCCTGTCGTCTTGGACTCGCGGCACAGCGCCTGCATGACATCCCAGCCCCTGACGACCAGGACCTGCCGCGCGCAGCGGGGGAGGAGATCAGCATGATATCAGCAGGAGACGTACATCATCGCACTGCAAAGATAACAAGTAAGACAACATGTTGCCAGATCGACTCGTCTACTGCCAATGAGAGACAGACAAGACACACGCACACTTACACATGCACGTGCGCACTAGCTCTTGCGATGGCCCTATTGGCATCACGCCAATGTAGGGCAAGACATGCGTGTGCAGCATATATATATATATATATATATATAGAGCATCATACCGTACTACATACTCTGGTGACTAAGATATTTGTAGGAGTGCATAGTGCAGTGCTTGGAATGAATGCCTAGACGTATCACACGGTACGCTCGATATAACAGGTGATGTGTGTGTGTGTTTGTCGTTGTTGTTGTTGTTGTTGTTGGTGGTGGTGGTGGTGTTGTTGTTGTTTCCACAAGTTGCAGCGGCGCCATGGTTGCGTCCATAAGCTGCGCTGATGCATGTCAAGGTATCGTTGGATACCCTTGGGGTCGGTCTTCAGGCTTCTCGGCGGCTTCTTTGGGATTCTTGCGAGCGTAGTCGGTGGCCCTGTGGGCCTTCTTTGGGGCCTCCCAGGGGCCTCTTGACGCGTCTGAAGGGCAGCTTGAGGGCCTACTGGGCCTTCTTCTTGGGAGCCTGCTAGGAGCCTCCTGGGGAACTCTTGGGGCTCAAGGTCTGGACGCTGCAGTCCGCGAAGCGTTGCATAATTAACACCCCAGGCACGATGCGACTCATGCGATGCCATTCGCAAGCATGGTGATGATACCATTTGATTGCACTAGTTGAAGAGAATGCCATACAATGCGCGGCCCGAAGTGTTTGGCATCACCCGTACGGACGGGCAATATCGAATGTGCCTTGCGGGCTGCACTGGCGGGCGACATGTGTTGCACCCCATGGCGTCAGAGCGTTGACATTGTGTATCTGCTAAAAGCGATGGGGATGCGAATGATGACGATTTGAAGTTTGACGTTGCATTGCGGACCATAGCGGCGAGAGCGTGATGATGACATTGTGGGGATGATGATGGTGTTGTGGTGATGCTGATCTTATTGTGGTGGATGTGTGTTGGCAACGTTGTTGTTTCGAGCGACTGCTGCTTGTCAAGATGATGATGTTATGATGTTGTTGTCTGCTTTTCGGCTGGCTTTGCATCCGACGTTACATTGAACTCGCAGCATGACACAACCATCAACACGAAACAACCGTGAAGAAGTAGACGTCCAGACAACATCTCTGGCTTTACTGTGCCAGCTTTCTCCACTGCGCGGGCTAGCCGCCCTTGACTGAGAGCAGCCACGTGCCTCCTCCCTTGTTCTTCCACTTGTAGCCCTCGGGCGCCTTGAGATTCGGATGGATATAGCCCCACCTCAAAGCCGGTGTGAGGAAGTGCGGGGTGATATACTGACTGTGCTCCGACATGCTGTTTCGCTTCCTCTGCTCCTGCGTTGTTATTGGTATCACGCCATTCCTAGCGAGATCAATCATAGCGGCGTGGACTTCAGCTGGAACACCAGAGCCAAGAACCACCCCGCCCAATACGTCATCAGGCTCATCCAACAAGTCAATAACGGCATGCGGCGCCGCAGGCGCCTCCAGCGGCGGAGCGGGACCTGCAGGGAGACTGGCATGCATCATTGTTTCGAGTAGTGGTAGAGGTGGCAGTGCGTCGCCTCGCCAAGCAGGGACAACATGCGAATCCCACAGTGCGCGATGATCATCTTTGCCAGCCGCTTCAGTGGATAGCATCGCCCAGTACTTCAGCATATGCTGAGTCGCATCATTGCTGCCTGAGACAGTGTTCCTGATCTCTTTGGTGCAAGGCCGTGCCGCTCCATGGTTAGGATTGCGACACGTGTATTGCCAACCAATGACTTCACCGTCGCGCTTGCGCGGAGTAAGAAAGCCAGCACCCCAACGAATTTTTCCAGCCATGTCTTTTGGGAATGGCAGGAATGCGGGTGCCCCATCGGCATGTGCAGCTGGCTCTGGCACTGCAGCGGCTGGGACTGCAGAGCCACCTTGGTCGTCATTGTCGCTGCTGCTACTGCTGCTACTGCTGCTACTACTGCTGCTACTGCTGGATGAACTGCTGCTCGAAGAGCTCTGTGGTGGGTCCGACTCAGGTAGATCGAAACCGCTATGCTCGTCGTGGCCCTTCGATCCAGCGTCGGACTCTGGTTGATCTGCTGCATCC
The DNA here is from genome assembly GCA_963575745.1 of Prorocentrum cordatum. Classification (NCBI taxonomy): domain Eukaryota; class Dinophyceae; order Prorocentrales; family Prorocentraceae; genus Prorocentrum; species Prorocentrum cordatum. The sequence goes on from CAUYUJ010019059.1 coordinate 418,711, forward strand.
CCGCCCGGGTCCTCAAGAGCCACCAGGTCGACTGACTCATCATCGCTCCACGGGAGGCCATCATGGAGAGCGCGCTTGCGCCGCGGGCCCTTTGGTTTCTTGGCCACGTGCGGATCTTCAATCATCCCCCAATCATCAGCTCCCTCCTCCATTGTAATAGCCTTCCGCTTTTGCTTTCGAGGCTGCCACTCTGGATCCAACAACTGCTTGCATGTATTGAGCGAAGCCAAATGTGGAACGCACGTGCCTGGCACTGCCAAGAGAAGGGATTGCAAGTACGACTTTTTCACGTCAGCTGCAGTGTCCCCCTTGATCAGGTACCACTTCTTCTCCCCACCAACTCTGTAAGGATTCTCTCTCGCACGCTGGGCGGCTCCCTTTGTCGCAACAACATGACATTGCCATCCTTCGTTCTCCATTGTGACCAACAGCTCCCAGAGGTCGCGGAGCATCAACTCCTCATTGACGTTAGACATGAAACGAGTCGGCTTGCATAGATGCGTACACGGCATCACAGCTTTGCTCCCAGCATCAGTCAACTTGTAGAATACTCGATCCCCTGCGACGCGTCGTACAAGGAGGCCCTCATCATGGCAGATCTTCAGCTCGTCGTCGTCCGCCTCGAGTTCGCCAGACACTGAACTATCTTGCTCTTCATCCCCGCCAACAAGTTGTTCAAGATGGGACCACATGCAGTCAGAGAACTTGTGGGTTCGCATACGGTGGCCAACTGGAAAAGATCTGCAGTCCCAGCGGTAGCATATTTTCGCATCATGCGGACTCCAAGCCAATGCTTCCGGGCCAGATGCGAGAGGCAGCAAGTCAGGTTGCAACACCAGCGGTTGAGATGGAATTGTGAAGTCTGACTCCGTCATTGTGGAGGTCATGATGTTTGCTGGTGCAGACGATATCATCAAAGTAGCGTCTTCATCTTCGGGTTGGGTGGTACCGCTGACCAATCGATGCACCGCAATGCCCACATCAGATCGAGTAAGCTCCCCTGGGATAGCTCTCTTCGCACAAACAGGGTATTTCGAGATGACGCCGAAAACGAAATAGCTGGTGTCGTCACCATGTAGAAATCTCTGGATGCCCTCGTCGCAGTTGACTGTAGCCTCTACAACATCCGTGTCCCAAACTTCAGGCACAGGCTCCTTCATGACGTGCGTGGGAGCGAGGATGCCCATCAATGTCGAGACGCATCCCACTGGAGCACTGATCGAAAAGAACGTCCGTGATAGATCCAAGTCAGACATCCCACGAAGATACATGAGAAAATGTGACACTGCAGCTGCATGTCTGATGCCCTTGTGGAGACTTTGGCATCGGCCTGATCGAGTTTTGGGGATCGGTGTCGAACCGTGCCACTCCCAGGACTCCCAAGAAGCTTTTTCCGACACATCCAATTCAAAGATGGATGCGAATGCATATGGCAGGTTCAATTCCATCCCCAGCCCGATCTGAAGCCCATACTGAGAGTCTCCGAACCTGAAACGTAGAGTCCATGTGAGGCAGCAGAGCATGGCCAGGAGCGACTGCCAGCGCGTCTCCCCCACCGCCGCCGCCTCCTGAATGGACTCAACCAGAGACCCATCAACGCAACAACCCCCATCAACCAGATCGGACCAAGAAGAGTTCACACACGATGCAAGGGCATCGGAACCCTTCTCGAGCTGATTTGGATGATGAGGGTCAGCATTGATGGGTGTGAGTTCGAGTCCGTCCTCCGCCATCGCCGTCGCCGCCTCCAGGAGGTCCTGGATGTCCGTGAGCATCTCCGCCTCCGACTTCAGCTCCGCCAGAGCCATCGCCTACTGCAAGCGGATCATCGCCGGGGCTCCCAGCTCCATCGCCTCCAGAGTCGTCTCGGCCGTCATCTTGGGTTCGTACATGCACGCATTGCCGATACTTTGACCAAGGATCAGAACGATATAGAATCTTGCGGTAGATCGGATCCCAGTTCTGCTTAGCAGCCCTCGTCCCAGGATGCAAGTGCAAGCCAAGTGCTTCCAGCATCATCTTCGGATTGCTGCCCATCTGAAGGTACTGAGCCATATTCTTCAAAACTGCATCCCCGTCAGAGCTGTTCAGCATAGCCGCATACTTGTTCCATCGAAGAGATAAGCTGTCATAAGCTTCAGTGCGGTTTCGCTTCCCTGCTGTCTTGATGTTGACCTGCGCGTGCCCACCTTCAATCTTTCGCTCGGAGCAGGACCCGAACTTCAACGCCGCCAGGGCCGTCTGAAGGTTCACGAGCTGCGTCGCGTCAGCGCCGGCAATGAACTGGTCAGCTTCGCTGCGCAGAGGCTCGGATTTCAGCTCACGGATGCGTGGATGAGTACATGATGAAGCCAAGCATTGCTTCAAAGCCCTGCGCTGAACAGCAGCGTCATGGTGGGCGCAAGCAAACAATAGGCGCGGCGGCTCCGTGTATGAACACAGCTTGAGAGAAAATTGAAATGCTAAGAAAGCCCTGCCTCTCTCAAAACACCGAAGCAACATCCCCTTGACACTTGAGTGTAAGTCTCGCGGTAGCTCTCGAAGTAGAGTAGTGGACGACAAATGGCTGAGGTCTCGAAGATTGGTGAAGAAGTCGCCAGCTGCCAACTCACAAAGGCGCATGCCTCTCAGAGGGCACGTCTTCCAACGATTCAAAATGCGATTGTCCACCAGGTCCTCTGTCTTCGCAAGCGCTCGCAACAAGTGGCTGTGACACGGGCAGCCCTCCGCCCATATCAGTGAGTCGCGGATCAGCTCGTAGAGGTGATCGAGAACAATGATTTTGCCCCACCACTCTGCTGAGTTGACGCACTTGTCCAGCTCCGCGATATCTTTGCTCTCCTTCGGCTTGTCCTTTCGACCTCCACGCTCAGCTATCTCCATGTACCGCCGAAGATTCCAACACGACCGAAGGGCATGTTCTATCTCCAAGACCTGCTTACAACAGAACGCAACTGTACCCCAGCGTTCTTTGTAGACTTTACCCTGAAAGGATTGGATGTTCTGCTTGAAGACTGAAGATGCGATGCCAGAGAAACAGCTCTCTACGATTCTCGATTGCGTGTACTCTTGCTGCAGACACCTGGCGACCGCGGCGAGACCACTGACAGCCTCGTCGAGCTCAGGGCAGCAAGATGCAAGATCATTCCCAATATTATGCGTGATATGAAGTAGCCCTGGCGCGCTGATGGACCTCTGCATGCTGAGAAGAGCATCTCCATTTTGACGTAGCTGCTGTTGATCATCATGTTCGTCTGGGACCTCGAACGTGTCATCTGGAAACATCCAAGGGAATAGCTCCACAGCTCTTTTCGGCATGACCTTCGATAAACTAAACTCGACTCCGAAGTCTGAAGTCCCAACAGAAAGATCATCCAGGAAGCGCTTGAAAATGCGCATTGTCTTGCCTGAGATCAACCACATTGCATATGTGACGGCGAAGAATTTGTGAGACAGCGTTGTCCCACCTGAGCCCAAGGTGATTGGTGGACAATGGTCGTGCACGAACGCGTCAGTCAAGTCCTGCATCCATTTTGCCTCGGTACTGTTGCCGTCGTCATCTCCATTGATGTCCAGCAAGTCGATCGGTTGGCGCCGGTACAATATCATGACCTGAGCGACTGTTAGAATTTCGGCCGCCTTGAACTTGGGAAGGGACATGACTTGGACCAACTGAAAGTCCCTCCCACGTTGCATTGACGAGTCCGCCATGAAAAAACGAATACAACCTTCACCGACCGAAAGGTCATCATCAAGATTCCTGCCATACAGCATCAGCATACCATCCAACAACATCCTCCATTTTGAAATCGTGTACTTCTTAACGTTGATCTTTGTATTATTATTCACGTGCTCCCTGACGCATGAGGCCAATGCCGGCGGTAGTGCAAGATTGATCGCATACATGATTGCTTTCTTCATGGAGCCAACGTCTCGAAGCAAGTTGGCCAGCATGAACGCCTTCACGACGAACATCATTTTGCTCAACATTGGATCTCCTCCAGCAAGATTGATGTCTCCACGCTTCCAGTCGACCATCTGCCTGTGAAGCTGTGCCGGGCTGAGCTGCACTGCTACGGCGTCCAGGAGAAGGATCGAATTCTCGAGAGCACTGTACTCTTCTGCGTCCATGTCATTGGTCGGATCATATTGTTGTGCAGCGGCCCTGAGCTGATCAGCAATCTTTCGCAGCGCCCCAGATGAAAACTGGAAGCGTCCATCGATGGCATGCTGATGTTGTCGCAGCGGCAGCCGCAGTGGAGGCCCTGGCGGTCGCAACCCCAAGAGATCATGCCGTATCCGCAACCATCTTGCTCCATGTCCATCATGCGGCAAAAGAATGTCCCTCCACACTCGTTTTGAAACTAGCACTGCATATGGAGCGGGCAGTCGCAGAGTGATGTTCGGAACTCCATGCGGCCAATCACCGACAATATGTTCAAGCAATCTCTCTGGCTGCCCCATCTCCATCTCTGTTACCATTCCGCGATACTTCCTGTTGCTGAATTGCTGAAGCGGCTGAAAACTGTCCAAACAATTTGCAGAGACAACACTAAATCTATACAGCCGCACAGTTGGGTGAATGCCTTTCCACAGATCGAATTGCTCCCGCATTGGCCCATCCATTATTGTCATATGCGTGACCTCGCCGATGTATTTGATGACTGCCGCCGCGTGTACAGAATGACTGGCGTACGCACTGCCATTGCACTGGTCCAAAGCTGATCTTACAACAGGCGTGCACGAGAGCTGACTGACATGAGTCCGGTGTTGTGTCGACCCGAACTTGATAGTGTCGTTTGCAGAAGAAATGTAGCAGATGAGTGTCTCATCATCTTCCATCCTGGCGGACCAAACTGCTGCGGAAACCTTCGTTTCGGTTTGCTTTCGGGGTTCGTCTGTTTTTTTGCGGGGGGCAGAGGGGTCTGTCGGGCCCGTTGTGTCAGACGCGGGCTCCTTGCGATGCTCTTTGCGGGGCTATTTCAAGGGCTCTCCTGAATCCTGCGTGGGCCTTTCTCGGAGCTTAAAACAGTATCATTGTTGTGGCCACGCCGTTGCCATCTGATGTTTGTTCGGTTTGCTAGTGGTGTTGTTGTTTTGTCTGTGATGCATGTTGTCTGTTCTAGGCAATCATGTTTGCTTGCTTTGTCGTGCAACCCATGTTTGTCATGTTGTGCAGGTGTCATCATGTCACGGCCTTCTCCGTTCCCTTCTACGGCCAAGGGCCCTTGAGGGCCTGAACGGGTCTGAGAGGGAAGAGGACTTAAGGAGGAAGGGGTTGTCGAGGTTTTTGATGGCATTGATGGATCATGTGCAGGGTGCGAGGATATGTTCGATTCATAAACATACAGAGGGGTAGAAACACACGCTTGACGATACTGCGCCGCATACATGTAATGGAATTATTCGAACTATCATGGACGCGTGTCTATGACCATTCAATTCCTACGTGCCTACGTGCCCACGCGTCGCCTCGGGAATGTTCCAGGACAATCAACCAAACACGTTCAAACCATGATCTCGGACTTGGGTGATGATGGCAGACCCTGGGTTACTCGTGAGAAAGTGGTGTGGTCGGCTGGGCCATCCAACCACCATGGGATATCCGCTATATTGGCGATGAAAGGTGGGCCGTAGCCCCAATCTGCATTAAATGTAGAATTCTTGACGCTTCCGTCACGAGGCACATTGAGAGAGATCTACAGAGTCGAAATCACACCATGTTGCCCGCAGGGGATCCGCAACAGTCCTCTGTGCAACTAAGCACATGCTGCGGGCTCAATTACCCACGCCGCGAATTACACTGTACCTGGACGCCTTGCCTGCTGGACCACACAGTGAGACAAAAACGTGCATGGACGCAGCGGGGGGAGCAGCGTGTTCGCTCTGCTCAGCAATCCTCCGACTGCAGCGACCTGGGCGTTTCTGGGTGCGAGTCCGTGCTGTTGCTGTCCTCGAGCTTCGCTGCAACGTTCACGTTCAGAGCTCGGGTCAGGGCGGCCTGCTCCCGCCGCATGCGCTTAACGTCCAGCAGGACTCGCTGCATGTCCAGGTTGCGGGCGTTGCCTCGCACCAGGGTGCACCCGTGGACGAGTGAGGTGACGCTGATCGTGCCCCGCTTGTCTGCACCAATGAACTCGCAAAAGGCTTTGAGCTCCCTCACGCTGACGTCAATCGAGTGCAAGTAAAAATGCAAAGGGGTACCAACCACCTCGGCGAAGAACTTGTCCACGGAGATGCGGCCAGAACCCAGCGAGTCGAAGGGTGAGACCAACTTGTGGAGATCTTTCGTCAAGGTAATCTCATCGTTGTGTTTTTGCACGGCCTTCTGTTCTGCGGTGGGCTGAGCAAGCACCAAAGCGTTCTCGACGAAAATTCCCGTGAGAAACCGCATGCACGTACAGATCGAAAATGGAGTGCAATACCCTGTCTGATGAGATAGATGTGACACCCTGTCTATGCATCTGAGGTTGGAGCTGAGAACGGAAGTAGCCCCAATCGGGAGATCGGTTTCGGTTTCGGTTCGTGTCGTGCGTGCGAGGCGAAGCTGCGCGAGTTCCATCCCTAGTGGAAGCCATAATATATTGCCAAAAGGGCCGCTCCCCCCGTGCGCCGGGCATGGCGCGACGGTTGTCCCGTCGGTTGTCCCCGCGGTTGTCCCGATGGTTGGGGTTGTCCGCCGGTTGTCCCGATGGTTGTCCCGATGGTTGTCCCGATGGTTTTCCAAATGGTTGCCCCGATGGTTGTCTCGATAGTTGCCCCGATGGTTTTCCCAATGGTTGTACCGATGGTTGTCTCGATGGTTGTCGCGATGGTTGTCCCGATGATTGTCCGGATGGTTGTCCTGGTAGTTTTCCTGATGGTTCATAGGTAGACTGATAGATCGATAGATGGTTGTCCGAATGGTTGCGGTTGTCCTCATGGTTGCTCCGATGGTTGCCCCGATGGTTGGCCCGATGATTGGCCCGATGGTTGTCCCGATGGTTGCCCCGATGGTTGTCCCGATGCTTGAACAAACGACACATAGTTTGATATATAAACATATTGTTAGATCGAGAGACATATACATATATATAAATAGAAAAGTTGAACGGTTGATAGACATATAGGTAGGTTGATAGACAGAGGTGTATATAGATAAGCAGAACAATACATATTTGATAGGTAGATAGTTGTGTATATAGGTAGGTAGATAAACATATACATATATAAGTATATAGGTCGCTAGAGATATTCTTTATTTTTTATAAACTATATACATAGATGGGTAGAAACGTACATGATGACATATACAGACATTTTGATTGAAGTATTGATAGGTTGGTGGATCTATATATTGATATATTGGGACATTGATGGAGTGAGCGGTTGATATATTGATCGGTTGATCGATTGGTAGATTGATCGTTATATGTACACACAGGTTGATATATTGATCGGTGGAAATGAAAATATTGAACCAGATATTGTTAGCTTGATGGTTATGTATATAAATGCGGATTGCTATATCGAGATAGTGACACGTGTACATATAAACATACCGATTGACATTTATGTATGTATGTTCATATATATAGATATATGCACGCATCTATATGTGTATATATGTATACATGCTAGAACCATCGCGCGCGCTTCGCGCGCGCTCAGGTTCTAGCAGGCCCCAGGCCTTGACGAATTCACCGCTCCACTGAAGTACTTGGCCACAGTCCACGCATGCCAATCTGCATTCCGAAAGGCCTTGGAGGAAAATGGTTGTGTAGGGGGGCGGAGGCCGTATGAATCGGATTCCCAGAAGGCCTTCTGGGAGCATGGGTTTGGGGGCGTCTTGGGGAGCCTGTTGGGGCGTGCCGTCGTCGTCGTCGTCGTCATCGTCGTAATGTCGTCGTCGCCTATTGGGGCGCGCCGTCGTCTTCGTCGTCGTCGTCGTCGTCGTCGTCGTCGTCGTCTTCGTCGTTTCGTCGTCGTCGTCGGTTCAAGAGGGCACTTGGGGCAACTTTGTGCGAAACAATCTGCGGAGGGCCGCGAGAAGGCGATCAGTCATGTTCCCAATCAACTTCCCAGACAGCTGTCTTGTAGCATGATGGTGCTTCGAAGCTTCCGGAGACTCGCGGGCCCAGAATGAACCAGATCCCCGGAAGGCTTTCTGGGGACATGGTTTGTTGGGGTGTGTTGGGGGGTCTCTTGGGCGTTCCCTGGGGGCCCCTTGGGAGCCTCCGGGAACTCTCGGGCCCATGATGAACCATGTCCCCAGAAGGTTTTCTGGGGACATGATTTCTTGGGGTGTGTTGGGGGGCCTCTTGGGCGTTCCCTGGGAGCCCCTTGGGGGTCCTCTTGGGGCTTCCTGGGGGCCTCTTGGGCACCTCACGGGGCTTCATGGGAGCCTCTTGGTGGCCTCCGGGGGCCTACAGGCGGCCTCTGAGGCCAGAGACCTCGAAATATCGGTTGGCGGTCCCCCTCTGGGCCCTCTCTTGGGGAACTCTTGGGGCACACTTGACTTATCTGGGGAGCCTCCTGGGCCGTCTTGGGGCCCTCTTCGGGGCCTCGTGGCCCGTCTTGGAGCGATCTGAAGGGCCTCCGAGCAAGGCCGTGAGGGAGCGCTGGGAAGCGGGGAAAGCGAGAACGCCCAAATCCTTCAAAAACCATAGGAAAATCGGTAAATCTTGCCTCCCAGGGCCTCTTGAGTCCGTCCTGGAGCGTGTTGGAGTCCTCGTCGGCGGTCTTGAGGGCAGCTGGGCGCCTTCGGGGCCTCGTGGGACCGTCCTGGGCCCTCTCGGAACCTCCATTCGCCTGTCGTGGCCTGCTTCGGGGCGGGCCCGGGCCGCCTCGGGAGTCCTCTGGGCCTTCTCTTGGCGCGCTCTTGGGGCACACTTGGATTGTCTGGGGAGCATCCTAGGTCGCCTTTGGGGCCCTCGTCGGGGCCTCGTGGGCCTTCTTGGAGCGATCTGAAGGGTCTCCGAGGCCGTGAGGGAACGCTTGATAGCGGGAAAAGCGAGAACGCCAAAATCAAAAACACTAGGAAAACTAGTGAATCTTGCCTTCCAAGGCCCTCTTGGGGAGCCTCTTGAGTCCGTCCTGGAGCGTGTTGGAGTCCTCGTCGGCTGTCTTGAGGGCATCTTGGGCGTCTTCGGGGCCTCGTGGGACCGTCTTGGGCCCTCTCGGGGCCCTCTTAGCCTGTCGTGACCTGCTTCGGGGCGGGCTCGGGCCGCCTCGGGAGCTCTGGACCCCCCCCGCAACCCCCTGTGGGCACCGATAGGGGGAACAGGCAGCGGCCCGCCCCCCCCCCCCCGGGCCTACTCCGAGATAGAGAATCATGTTCCCAGGAAGCTTTCCGGGAGCATGATTTGTTCGGCTCTCTAAGAGGGGGGCCTCTGGGGGCTTACCGATGGGCGCCTTTTGGCCTTGTCGGCAAACCTATCGGAAACATGGTTGGGGCGGTAGGCGGAAGCCCAAGGAATCATGTTCCCGGAAAGCCATGTGGGAAAGACGACTTACCGAAGTGTCTTCGGGGCCCACAGGGGGCTTCCCTGGGGGCCCCTTGGGGGCCTATTGGGGCTTCCGGAGGGCCTCTTGGGAGCCTCACGGGGCTTCTTGGGAGCCTCTTGATGGCCTCCGGGGGCGTCCTAGGAGCATCTCAGGCCGGAGACCTTGAAATGTCGCGCTCTTCGGGCCCTCTTGGGTCGCTCTTGGGGCTCTCTTGGGGCGCTCTCGAGGCCCTCTTGACTTATCTGGGGAGCCTCCTGGGCCGTCTCTGGGCTTTCTTGGGAGCCTCTTCGGCCGTCTTGGAGCGATCTGAAGGGCCTTTGACGCGGGGGACTGTGGGCAGGCGGAACATGGGAGAGCACAAGAATGTTTCAAAAACCATTGGAATATTTATGATTTTCTGCTTCTGGGGCCCTTTGGAGGGGCCTCCAGAGTCGGCGTGTCCAATGCCTCTGGGGGCTGTCTTTGGGCGTCCTGCAGACCCAGAAATCATGTTCCCGGAGAGGCTTCGGGGAACATGATTTCGAACGAGGCCCTCTTGGGCCTCCTGGAGGCCGTCTTGGGGGCCTCCTGGGCCGGCGTTGGGGCCTCTTGGGTCGTCTTGGGAGGTTCTGTCAGCCCCACAGGACGACCCTTTTGGGCCGTCTTGGGCCCCCTTGGGTCTCTCTTGGGCTGTCTTGGGGCTCCTCGGGGGCGTCTGGGGGAGCACTGCGAAGGCGAAGCAAGGGAATATGCTACAAATGAACGTTTTACTAAGGAAACGGGCTGCTTTGTATCTCTTGAAGGCCCTCTTGGGGCCCTCGGCGGCCATCTTCAAATCATCACGGGCCCTCTTGGGGCCTCGCTGAGGCTGTCTCGTGGGCCTCTCGGGCGTCCTGAGAACCCGGAAATCATGTTCCTGGAGAGGCTTCCGGGAACGTGATTTCGAACGAGGCTGGGCCTCCCTGAGGCCGTCTTGGGGGCCTCCTGGGCCGGCTTCGGGGCCTCTTGGGCCGTCTTGGGGGGATCCGTGAGCCCCACAGGACGACCCTTTCGGGCCGTCTGGGCCCTCTTGGGTCTCTCTTGGGCTGTGTTGGGCTCTGGGCGTCTGGGGCAGTGCGAAGACGAAGCGAGCGAGTTTGCTGAGAATCTACGTTTTAGGAGGGGAGTGGGCCGATTTTTGCCTCTTGAAAGCTTTCTCGAGGCCCTCGGCGGCCATCTTCAAGCCATCTCGGGCCCTCTTGGGGCGCTCTTGGGCGTCTTCGGGGCCTCTTGAGGCCGTCTTGACCATCTGTACGGCCCGCGTGGCCTGTCGTGGGCAATTTGGAAGCGGCCCGGGGCAGGCCCGGGGGTCTGTGACCCCCCAAAGGTTCGGGGGGGCGCCCATGGGGGATGATGGCACAGGTTCTGCCCCCCCCCCCCCCCCCCCGCCTACTCCGATACATACATACGAGAGAAGCGTGATCCACCGCCGCTTTACTGTGGAAAATTGCCAACCTTTTCCTCCGGAAGCCCGGGGTCTCCCCCCCCCCCCCTCCGAAAATCCCCCCCCCCATGCTGGAACCCCCCCTCCTTCCCCCCCCCCCCTCCCTCCCTCAAAACCCCCCCCCCCCGCTAAACCCCCTCCCCCCCCCCCCCTCCCCCTCGAAAACCGGGGGGGGTCACTACCGGTTCGAACCCCCCACCCCCCCCCCCCCCCCCCCGGATCCGGAAAACCGGGGGGTCACTACCGGTTGGACCCCCCCCCCCCCGAAACCGAGGGGGCCACTACCGGTTCGACCCCCCCCCCACGCACCGCCAGCAAACGACTCCCGGTCCCTACCACCGCTCGCATCACATCCCCCACTGTTGTTCCCAGCACCACTGTCCTCACCACCACTGCCCCCACTGGTTCCACCACCGTCCCTATTGTCCCCACCAGTGCCCCCACCACTGTCGCACTGTCCCCACTGTTCCCACAACTGTTCCCACCACGGTTCCACTCTCCCCACTGTCTCCACGGACCCAACCACTGCCTATCCCCACTGTCCCCACTGTCCCACTGACTCCTCCGCTGTCCCACTGAGCTGTCCCACTGTTCCCACCACTGTCCCCACTGTCCCCACCACTGTCCCCACTGTACCTCTGTCCCATTGTCCCACCGCCGTCCTCGCCACCGCCTTTACCAGTGTCCCCACCACCATTGTACCCTCCACTGTCCCAGTGTTTCCACCTCATTCCCACTGTCCCCACACCACTGTCCCCACCACCACCGTTCCCACCACTGTCCACTGTCCCCCCTGTTCCCACCATTGTCCCCACCACTGTCCCCACCACTACCGTCCCCACCGCTGTCCCACTGTCCCCCCGCTGTCCCCACCACTGTCCCGCTGTCCCGTCACCACTGTCCTCGCCAACACCGTCCCCACCACTGTCCGCACCCCCACTCGGTTTTCGAGGGGGAGGGGGGGGGGTTCGAACCGGCAGTGACCCCCCCCCTTTTCATGATGAGCTGGGGGGGGGGGGGAGGGGTTCGAACCGGCAGTGACCCCCCCCGGTTTTCCGGAGGGGGGGGGGGGGGGAGGGGCTGGTTCGAACCGGTAGTGACCCCCCCCCGGTTTTCCGCCAGCAGCGGTAGAACACGCTCTTTCATACATATACATGTGTATATATATATATATGTATGTATGTATGTATGTATATATATATATATATATAATGTATTGGCATTGCGTGTATGTATGCCCTAATGAGTTCTCTCGGGGCCCCGCTCAAGGCTCCAGAGAGGTGTGATTGTGTGCCGTGCTAAAGGTGCGGTGAGAGACTTGGTGGGGTAAAGTTGCCCGCCTAGAAGTCCCCCGTTTGGGGGGCTAGTGGAGCCCTTTGCGAGCTAGCAGAGATATGGAACTGAAGCGGCTGCAGGCCATTTTGGCCCAAGTGCTATGTTCAAAAGAAAAAGGGATTCCTCGCCAGGGGCCCAGGGGCCTCGTTCGCCCGTGGTAGCGGAGCTCGCGGCGTGATCCACGGGTTCCTGGCGAGCCGCAATAGTTGGACGAAGTTCGATTTCAAAGAGAGTTTGAATACGAGTTTGTGGATGAGTTCAAGAAATTATGGGTGCTCAAGGAGGTCCTTTGCCGCTTGTGGACACCAAGTTGCTGGGAAAGCCGAAGGCGTATTCAGGAAATCGGACAGAATGGCTTCAATGGAAGTACGTTTTCAAAGCGTATGTGGGCGCTTTGGATGGATCAGTAGTGACATTATACTGGCGAAGCTTTCGGCGACAAAACGCCAATCAAACAATAAACGATTTCAATTAACAATGAGTGGCGTAGCGTTGGTAGAAACGCAACTATCTGATTGCGAAAGTATGCGAGCCCGCGCGATGCTTCACGCCCAAATAGGCTACTCCGAGAGAGGTGCAAGCAGCACGGTTGGCACGAACGAAATCAAAAACAACTCGACCGCGAAGAACGACGATGCGAGCACGACCAGCAAAAACCATACAATTCGCAAGGGCGAAACATTAAAACAAAAATCTGGGCAAATAGCAATGCGACGGCGGCAATCAAAGCAAGCGCAACTTCACTAACCGCTAAACGTCGCGCAAACAAGTGTTGGGCCGAAAAAAACACCTGATATCACCACGAACCCCGACTTTGGATGACAAATGCGGGCTCCTGCGATGCGGGCTCAGCACGTGACCATGCGAGCCAATGTGGGGGGACGCGTGGCTTGCGAGCAAGTGAACTGCAAAGAAAAACATTCATGCGGGCCACTAGTTTTGATAGGTCCGTGCGTTGCGGGTGAGATGCCACGAGGGCACCTAACGTTGGTTCCCGTGTTGTCCGTTTGAGGTGGTGACGCTTTGTCGGGGTGTCTCCAGACATCCTGGGGTCCTCTGGAGCAGTGTTAGGGCCCTCTTGAGAGTATATGAGGGCCTCCTGGTCGTGGGATGAACGCCGGTTCCCGTGTTGTCCGTTTGGCGGCGTCTCCAACCATCTTGGGGCCCTCTTGGGCAGTCTTGGGGCCCTGTTGGGGACGGCTGGGGGCTTCCCGGAGGCCTGTTCCAGGCTCGTTGGGGCCTGTTGAAAGCCTCTCGGGGGTCTCCTGGGGGCCGGTTGGGGCCTCCTGGGTCTCTCTTGGGCTGGGGGGCCCAAAATGTAGGTCCCTGCCGCCTCTCTGAAGTTTTCTTAGGCATTCCTGAAGCTTTCGGAGGCCGTCTTGGAGGCCTCTTGGGCCGTCTCGAGAGCGTGTTGGACTGGTCTGGGCGCTCTCTCGGGGGCCTCTCAGGCCGTCTTGGGGCGGTCTTTGGGACCTCTTGCGCCGCCCCGGAACGTCGGGGAGCAGAGGGCGCCGAAACCCGAAAGACATTTAGACAACCAGCGAAACAACAACTACATTTTGACATGTGGGGCTCTCTGGGAGGGCCTCTCGGAGGCCTCCCGAGGCGTCCTAGGAGCGCCGAGGGCCGTCTGGGCGCAATGTTTGGGGCCTCCTGGGGGCCTTGCGGGGCCTCTGGGGGATCCTTTTGCGCGGTGAGCTTGAGATGTAGGTTCCTGCCCTTCTTCTAAAAGCTTCTGGGGACGTTTCTGGGGGGGGGGGGGGGGCCGGGGCTCCCTCCCGGCCACGGGGGGGGCGCCGGCGGAAGCCTGCGGAAGACGGCGGAAGACGGCCCAATTTCGGCAGACACGCTTCCGCGCGGCACGGGCGGCCCCAAGATGGTTGGCAAAGTGTTCCGAAAGGGCCACGAGTCGCCATCGGGTCGATCCAGGCCGTCCAAGATCGCGTCCGGATGGCCCAGGGAGCTTCCAAGGCGCTTCGGGGCGCTTCCGAGAGGCCCTCCCGGAGATCGAGGCCCCAGCGTCAAAATGTATTGGTTTTCTTGAAGTTGTTGGCGGTTTTTCGGGTTTTCGCGTCTTCGGCTTGCCGACGCACCAAGACAACCCAAGAGGGCCCAAAACCGCCCAAAGACGGCTTCAGAGGCCCCCAAGAAGGCGCCCAGACAGTCCAAGATGCCCTCATGACGGCCCAAGAGGACCCATGGCGGCCTCCGAAGGCTCCAGGAACGGCCCAAAAAAAACACCTCCAGAGCAGAGGCAGCAACCGGCATGTCAAGCTCACCGCCTACAAAAAACCACCCGGAGGCCCCGCACGGCACGGCCTCCAGCAGGCCCCAAACATCGCGCCCAGACGGCCCAGGGAATTCCCAGGACGCCTCGGGAGGCCTCCGAGGGGGCCCTCCCAGAGAGCCCCCAATGTCAACATGTATTGGTTTTCGCTGCGTTTTTTTTTTTTTTTTTTTTTTTTTTGTTTTTGAAGGTTTCTCGGATTTCCACGTTTTCGGCATGCCGACGCTCCAAAATAGCCCAAGAGGGCCCAAAGACCGCCCCAAGACGGCCTAAGAGGCCTCCAAAGGAGCGCTCAGACAGTCCAACACGCTCTCAAGACGGCCCAAAACGCCTTCAAGACGGCCTCCGAAGGCTCCAGGAACGCCCCCATAAAGCTTCTAGAAGAAGGGCAGGAACCTACATCTCAACCTCGCCGCACAAACGGACCCCCCGGAGGCCCCGCAAGGCCCCCGGGAGGCCCCAAACATCGCGCCCAGACGGCCCTCGGCGCTCCCAGGACGCCTCGGGAGGCCTCCGAAAGGCCCTCCCAGAGAGCCCCGCGTGTCATAATGTATTGGTTTCCGGTGGTTTTCTAAATGTTTTGCGGCGTCCTCGGCTCCCCGACGCTCCGGGGCGGCGCAAGAGGCCCCCCAAACCGCCCCACGACGGCCTGAGAGGCCCCCAAGAGAGCGCCCAGACCAGCACGACGCGCTCTCGAGACGGCCCCAGAGGCCTCCAAGACGGCCTCCGAAATATTCAGGGGCGCCTAAGAAAACTTCAGAGCGGCGGCAGGGACTTACATTTTGGGTTCCCCAGCCCAAGAGAGACCCAGGAGGCCCCAACCGGCCCCCAGGAGACCCCCGGGAGTCTCAGAGGCTTTCAAGAGGCCCCAACGAGCCTGGAACAGGCCTCCGGGAAGCCCCCAGCCGTCCCCAACACGGCCCCAAGGCTGCCCAAGAGGGCCCCAAGATGGTTGGAGACGCCGCCAAACGGACAACACGGGAACCGGCGTTCATCCCAAGACCAGGAGGCCCCCAGATACTCTCAAGAGGGCCCCAACACTGCTCCAGAGGACCCCAAAATGTCTGGAGACACCCCGACAAAGCGTCACCACCTCAAACGGACAACACGGGAACCAACGTTAGGTGCCCTCTTGGCATCTCACCTGCAACGCGCGGACCTATCAAAGCAAGTGGCCCGCATGTGCGCTTTTCTTTGCAGTTCACTTGCTCGCCAGCCACGCGCCCCCCCCCACAGTGGCTCGCATGGTCACGTGCTGAGCTCACATCGCAGGAGCCCCCATTTGTCCTCCAAGGTCGGGGTTCGTGGTAATATCAGGTTAGCGTGATGAATATGGTTGCTGTCCGTGCCTCCGTCGACCAACAACCCTGACCGCCACCCTCGTTGGCATCGAGATGCCTGGTCACATCGGCCTTTTGGGCCCTCTTTGGCCCTTGAGCCCTCTTTGGGCGCTCTTGCGCGCCTCTTTGGGCGGTGTTTGGGCCTTTTGTTTTCTGGCCTGCGAGATTGTTTTGGGTTCTCTTGGAGTCTGTTTGCTCCTCCCGTTCCTCCGTTCCTCCTCTTGCTCCTCCTGCGCCACGCGCGTGCGCCCCCCCTGCCACTCTCGCCGCCCGCACCCCCCCCGCCTTGCACTGGGGGCGTTGCCCGCGAGGGGCGGGCGACAAAAAGAAAACAAGCGGGCCGACAAAAAAAAAACAACAACACGTGGACCGACAAAAAACTCGCCCGACAAAAAATGCCCCCGACAAAATGGGCCGACAAAAAAAAACATAGGCCCCAACAGAAAAACCGGCCGTCGCGACAAAATGTTGAAAAAAGCGCAGCGACAAAATTATTCTTGGCATCGGCGGCTGGGCGGATGCAGTGTAAATTCGCAGCTGCGGCGCTTGCCCCTGCGATTTTGTCGGGCATTTTGTCGGGCACTTTGTCGGGCAGTCTGGCCGGGCATTTTGTCGAGGCAATCCAGTTCCGCCCCGCGTTTGCGCCGCTTTCGCTTCGCGATGAGCACCCCCAATGGCCGCCCAGTTGCAAGGGGCAGGAAAGGGGGGGGGCGGGGGGGGGGCGAGGGGCAGCGGGGGCAGGATTTGATCATTCTCGCGGTATTTCCCGAGGGGAAGACGGCATGACGATGCCGACGTTGATGCCCCTCCGTTGTTGTTATTCTGTCTGGCCCCATAGGGCGGCGCTCTTTGGCGCGGCTGGGCGCGGCGCGAATTTCGCGCCATAACCCGAGAGGGCCCAATGTGATCCCAGGGGCCTTTCAGATCGCCGACGAACAACCCAACGGGCCCCCAAGAGGCCCCTCGACACGACGCCCCAAACGCGCCCCAAGACTGTCCAAGAGAGCCCCAGAGGCCCAAGAGGACCCCATCACCGCCCCAGGAGGCGCTTCAGAGAGCCCCAGGAGGGCCATAAGGGCCCAGGAGACTTCCACACGCATGCCGATGTGAACAGGACATCTTGAGGCCAACGAGGGCGGCGGCCAGGCTTGTTGGTCGACGGAAACATGGAAAGAAACCGCACTCGTGACGCTAAGAAGGGTCAAAGTCACGACGATCCCACGATAAGAAAGGTTCAACTGTTGACCCTTCCAATGTTCATCGCTGGGTATATTCAGAGCTCCCAGAGACGGCCGACGTTGCTCAATGTGATCATCTGCAAGGGTCAGAAGCTTGACGCGGTCGCCCAGTGGCTCCAATAGTGCCCCAAACTGCTTGAAAACAATACGGGCGCCCGCAAAGATGCTGCAATTGGTCGACGAAGGCGCCCCCAGGGCGCCACCAGACTGCTAAGACAAAAGAGAAGATGGAATTGCTCGCGCCCTCGACTTCACAGGTTGCAGAACGCCCAGCACGCCCCGGGGGGGAAGCAAACGTCGCCGCAGGATGGCCCGGAAGAGTCCGCAGAAGGCACGCGCGGCCTACAACCTCCCCCTCGCGATCCTCCACCTCCCCTTAGTCCCTTCTCTTTCATGCTCCCCCCCCGTCTTCTCCTCTCACTCCCCACTTCCCCAGTCATCCTCCCTCTCCTCCCTCTCATCCCCCCGCCCCCCTCGTCATCCTCGCTCTCTCCCACCCCCTCCTTCTTTCCGCCCTCGGTATCCCTCCCGCGCTCGGGCGGCTTAAGTTCCACGATCGCGTCGCGCAGTGGCGCCTGGCGCCCCGTGCCACGGCGGCCACGCGCCGCTTTTCCGATTGCTCTAAGGGGCGCGTCTGGCGAGATTCGAATTCGCAGTGCAAGCTCGCGTCGCGCTGCGACTTCAGGATCTACCGTCGCCTTCGCGCGCGTTTTGTTCGAGCGCGCACGTCGCGCTCGCGTTCGTGCTCTTACGCGGCGCCTGTGCGCGTCATCTTTTTCCCCGACCTTGAGGGCGGGTTCCCGTTTAGTGCCCCCCTGGGGGGTCTGGGGGGGGGGGGGCCCGGGGCCCCCTCCTGACCGCGGGGGGAGCGCCGGCGGAAGCCGGCGGAAGAGGGCCCCATTTCGGCAGACACGCTTCCGCGCGGCACGGGCGGCCCCAAGATGGTCGGCAAGATGTTCCGAGAGGGCCGCGAGTCGCCGTCAGGTCGATCCAGGCCGTCCAAGATCGCGTCCGGATGGCCCCGGGAGCTTCCACGGCGCTTCGGGGGGCTTCCGAGAGGCCCTCCCGAAGTTTCCCCAGTGTCAACATGCATGGGTTTTCGTTGGGCGTTTGAAAGTTTCTCGGGTTTTCGCGTCTTCGGCTTGCCGACGCTCCAAAACAACCCAAGGTGGCCCAAAACCGCCCAAAGACGGCTTCAGAGGCCCCCAAGAAGGCACCCAGACAGTCCAAGACGCCCTCATGACGGCCCAAGAGGCCCCCCATGGCGGCCTCCGAAGGCTCCAGGAACGGCCCAAAAAAAAACCTCAAGAGCAAAGGCAGCAAAAGGCATTTCAAGCTCACCGCCCAAAAAGACCGCCCGGAGGCCCCACGCGGCCTCCAGCAGGCCCCAAACATCGCGTCCAGACGGCCCAGGGAGCTTCCAGGACGCCTCGGGAGGCCCCCGAGAGGCCCTCCCAGAGAGCCCCAAGTGTCAAAACGTATTGGTTTTCGTTGGGTTTTTGAAAGTTTCTTGGATTTCCACGTTTTCTGCTTGCCGACGCTCCAAAACAGCCCAAGAGGACCCAAAGACCGCCCCAAAACGGCCTAGGAGGCCTCCAAGAGAGCGCCCAGACAGTCCAACCAGCCCCCTGACCCCCCAGGGGGACACTAAACGGGAACCCATCCTCAAGGTCGGGGAAAAATGGTCAGAATTACAACGGTTCCACGTTCGGACAAGTCAAATAGTTGCCCCTTTCCAATGTGTTTCGCCCGTTTTTTTCTCAGAGCCCCCACAGACGGCCGACGCGGCTAAAAATGACAACCTGAGAACGTCGAAAGCACGATGCGATCGCCCGAGGGCTCAAATAGCACCCCGAACTGTCTGAAAACAATACGGGCGCCCGCAAACATGATGAATGCGGTCAACGCAGGCGCCCCCAGGACCCCGTCACTCTGCCAAAACAAAAAAAAATGGAAATGGCGTTCGCGCCCTCGCTTTTGCAGGGCGCAGAGCGCTCAACACGCCCCGGGGCAGCAAGAGTCGCCGCAAGATGGTTCCGATGAGTCCAGCGGAGGTAGACGCGGCCAACAACCTCCACCTCCCCCTCGCGATCCTCCACCTCCCCCTCGCGCCCCTCCCCCCGTCCCGCCCCTCCCCCGCCTCCTCCTCTTGCTCCCCATCCCCCTCTCATCCTCCCCCCCCCTCTCCTCCTTCCCCCCCCTCGTCATCCTTGCGTTCTCCCATGCCCTCCTGTTCAATCCCCGTCGTTATCGTCCGCTCCTCTTCCCCCATTCCTCCGGCTTGCCCCCTTGCGCCCCCCGCCTCCGCCCTGCCCCCGCCCCGATCCGCGCGCGGGCGCAGGGGCGCGAGGGTTGGGGGCAAGTGCGATGTTCAGATGCGCCACGGGGCGCGACCTGCGCGCGGGCGCAGATATCGCGACGGTTGGGAACAATATGTAACGATGCTACGATGTTCAATTTCGCCGAGTGGCACGATCCGTGACCGGGCACAGGGATCGTAAAGTCCGGGGTAAGATTGAACAATGTTAAGATCCGTCGACGGCACGACTTGCGAGCAGGCAAAAAGATCGCGAGGGTTGGGTGTCCTCCAGGCGCCTGCGACACGGCCGCGGGGCCCGCGCCGCGGGCGCCCGCGTGCCATGGCGGAAACGCGCCATGCAACGTTGCGCAATGCAGCGGCTCACGTCACGGCGCACTGCGGAGCGCCGCTTTTTGCGCACATGATGTGTGAGATTCGTGCGACACGCGCATTGAATCTGCGCGGTTGGGCCTTAGGGACAAGGTCCTATGCGTGCGTTATGACAACGTTGGAGCAGCGTAAGTGAAGATAATAAAGCCACTCGCGCGATTCATGGGCGGCGGTTGGCCCCACAGTCCAAGTTGGGGCGCGCGCGCGATGGCGCGATCCTTCGGCGCCACCAAAACAAATGTTAAAAATGCAAAAATAGGTTGTCGGAGCTTCGGTTTGTATTTCGGAGAGTTTGGAGAAGGCCGAGCGTCAGATCAACCCGATTCCAGTCAACGAGCTAAATGAGGTTCGGCGTGGACATAGCAGGACGTTGGCTTTCATTCTATCCCAGGTGCTGCAGGGTAGTTCTCTTCAGTTGGCAATGCGTGTCCCTGGGTATCACGGTCTTGAAGCTTGGCGACAGCTGGTTCGTTTAGAGGAGCCTGCGACGGGAGCGGCTCAGGTCGCACAGTTGATGGATATCCCCAACACGAAGTCCGACGGCGGACCGACTAAGTTTTCAGAGCAGCTTCAGATTTTGGAGAGTAGGTTTCAGACGCATGAGAAGCAGCACAACGAGAGGCTCTCGGACACGCTCAAGCAGGCAGTCTTGAAGCAGAACGCACCGGCGAGCATCGAGGCCCAGGTTGATCTACAGACTTTCGTTTCGGCCGAGTCGCTCAAGGAGACGATGTCTTACATGCACTTGCAGATGAGTTCGGCCGCAGCGGGCCCAGGACCAGCGCCAATGGACATTGGCAACGTTCACAAGGACAAGGGCAAGGATAACAAGAGCAAAGGCAAGGACAACAAGGGCACAGGCAGAAACAACTCGAAGGGCAAGAACAACAACAGTAGGGGAAGTCGCACGGGTAAGCCTCAGACGGGTAAAAGACACGGACAGGCAGATGTCGTGTGTCACCGCTGTGGCCAGCGAGGTCACTACGAACGTAATTGCAGACAAGCTCCGAGTTCTACTCAGAACGAAGTTGCGAGTGCAGGTGGACAGCAAGGTGTTGTTTCAAGCAATTCCCAGAAGCCAGCGCAGCCTCAGTCGGGAGAGACTGGCGCTGTCTCTGGGATAGCTGATTCAAGTTGGATATTCATGATCAGCCAGACAGCGATCATGCTTATCGGTGGTTGCGAAGACGATCCATTGTTCGACGGTGGAGCGTGTACACATGTGGCGCCTAAGGAGTATGCGCAGCACATAGAGATGACCGGCATGTTCAAGGAGCCAGAGTTGTTCTCAGTTACTGGTAAGCGGATCAGCGTTCATGGGCAGCGGCCAAGTCCCGTTCAACGTTACGACAGTGTGCGGAAGGCTGCTGAAAGTGGTGGCGCCGTTCGCGGTCGCAGATGTTCGGAGGCCGCTGATGTCAGTTGGCGAGCTTACGGACCGAGGTTGTATGTTCCAGTTTGGCGATCAGGGCTACATGTCCAAGAACGGATTGACAGTTCAGTTGCCAAGAGTTGGACGCGGCTACTACCTCACAAGGCTAGATCGTTCAGGTTCCGTCAAGCTGTTGAAGTCGGTCGAGACCATCGAGAGCCACCTGGCGACGATGCCGAATCCGTCCGGGCATCCTACGGAAGGTATCATTGAGAGTGGAGAAGAAGTTCAAGTTCCAGTGGTTAGCGGCGGAGGCAGTTGCAATGCGAGCCCGAGAGCTGCTAAGAAAAGAGGAGCGGGAGAAGCACTACCTTACCCATATTCCCTGCGCGCCGTGGTGCGACAGCTGCGTCATCGGACGGGGACAGGAAAAAGCACATCGACGGCGACAAGGGGAAGTTTCATCACCCATCCAGTTCCTGGCATGGACTACTGCTTCTTGGCCTTGGAGGATGGCGACGCAGAGACGGCTACGATCTTGCTCATTCAGGATAGCGTCTCATCCTACACAGGAGTAGCTCAGGTACACCAGCGACAGGACCGACTCCATACGCGGTGGCATTTCTCAGCAGCTACCTGGACGAATTGGGTTACCCGAGGGTTACTATTGAAGGCGGCGGTGAGCCGTCCATCATTGCTCTTGGGAAGGCGTTAGTCAAGGAGCGCAGCTACCAGTCCAATGATATTCTCACGCAGATTTCATTGCGGCAATCAACGCCAGGTTCACATGCGAGCAACGGTTTGGCGGAGGCATCAGCGAAGGTCATCGAGGGCAGGGTGGGGACGCGAGCGCACGCAGCTCAAAAGAAGTACCATGTAGCGGTCAAGGGCGACTCTGCAATCTAGAGCTGGATCGTGAGGCAGGTCAATTTCGTTCAGAACAGCTTCCAGTACAGGCGCAACGGCAGGACGGCCTACGAGGATCTGAAGATGGTGAAGTACAGGTCCCCTCTTCTGAACTTTGCCGAAAATGTCCTAGCGAAGAAGTCTGGAGTTCCAGACAATCGACTTACTTCAGCATGGCAGGCTGGAGTGTGGCTTGGGAGGTCTACGGATACCGACGAGCACATCGTGGGTGCGGCGCTGGGCATCGTGAAGGCGAGGACGGTGAAGAAGAAGCCAGAAGAGTTGCAATGGGACAAGGAGGCGTTCGACAAGATGGTGTTTCCAATGTGGTCACAGACGGACTTGAAGGATGTTCGCGACACAGCCGGCTGGACACCGACCGAGGGGTGTCAGGCGTGCGAAGACGATCAAGCACCAGAGCGACGCGTTGGACGTCCTAAGGCTCATACAACGGCGCGTTAATATAGGCAGGCCGAGTTCGAGAGGTTACGGCTTGGTGGAACAGCGGTGGCACTACCAGCTCAAGCAGCATCAGCAGCGAAGGCAGCTCCAGGACCGAGGGCGAGACCAGCGGCTGCTGGTCCTAAGCGCGAAGCAGATGATCGAGCAGACGGCGGAGGAGGCAAACGTCCGAGACCACAGTCACCCCGATCAAGAGCCGCAGAGGAGGCTCAGAACCGCATTCAGCCATCGGCAACAGCATCCAGTTCGTCGGTGCCAGCAGCTCCGAGGGTTGGGTTCTACGGCAGGCAATCTGCCGGTGGTGGAGAGAAGCGCGAATCAGACCTGGAAGCTCATGGAGCTGGCAGTGTTAAGCAGGCCAGGAAGGAGGACGTGGAGATGTCCATTCAGGTCGTGGAGGAGCTAAAGCCGAACGAGGAGGAGAACGACGAGCAGGTGAACAAGCGCGTGATCATACATCGCGAGTTCATGGAACAGGAGATCACAGTTGCGAGGTACGCGGAGTTGAGCAGGTTAGATGAGTTCAAGGCATAAGGGGACGTTTACAGAGCAGCAGTGGGCGGACCTCTACTTTCAGTTGTTAGGGCCGACGAAGCCAAAAGTGAGGGGGTGAAGTCGAGGATCTGCGCGAGGCCGTTCAACATGCCGAAGAAGCCGAAGGATCTAGCGCGCGCCCCGACCCCAGGAGCGAACACGCTACGGGTTCTAGTAGCGCTGGCAGCACTCAGGTAGTGGAAGGTGAAGTTCTTTGATATCTGAAGGGCTTTCCTGCACACTCCGATCCGGGAGGTGGTCTTCCTCGAGCCACCAGCTGAGTACAAGCAATATTGCATCGAGAACTATGGCGAGGACCCAGGCGACGTCGTGTGGAAGCTGAATTGCACTACCTACGGGCTTAACGAGGCTATGGTGGATTTCGACGCCCACTACAGCCAGATCAACATCAAGAAGCTCAACATGCGAAGGTTGAATTCAGAGCCAAGCGTCTATGTCAGTGAAGATATGATGACAGCTGTGGTGAGGCATGTAGATGATAGCATGGTCATTGGTGAAGGTACAGGACCAGATGATTTCCTCGAAGCGTTGGGCGAGCACTTCCTGCTGAAGATTACTCCACATATGACAGGGGGTAATTCTCAGGTTCACTTGGGACGTATCATTCGGAAGCTCAGCACTGATACGGGTTTCTCGATCCGGGTTTCTCCGAAGACTATCGACAGTTTCCTTGAGCACATGGGAGCTCAGGTTTCCAAGGCGGTGGCGACCCCAGGTTTGAAGTCCGAGACCAAGCAGGAGTGCGAGGAGTTGCTCAACGGCGAGGGCGCGAGGAAGTTCAGGACAGGCACTGGGAAGCTGTTGTTTGTAGCCGCGGAGAGTCGCGACCTGCAGTTCGCGACGAAGGAGATCCGCAGGGGCATGAGTCAACCGACAGTTGTAGATGCCCTGCGTCTCGAGCCAGCTGCGCGCTACCTCAGCGGTACCAGGGGCTACATCAGCCGGATTGTGCAGGAGGGCCGGGGCAGCGTCGTTCTACATGTGAAGGTAGACAGCGACTGGGCAGGCGACAAGATCGGAAGGAAAAGTACTTTGAGCGGGCACGTCTACTTCAACCAGACGGTGGTTTCAGCTTTCAGCAGAACACAGGCAAGTCCAGCTACCTCTTCAGCCGAGGCGGGGATCTACAGCACGGGCCCAGGAGCGTGCGAAGGTTTGTTCGTGAAGTCGTTTCTGGAGGAGTTGTTTCCAGGAGAGCAGGTCAGTTTGCAGTTAGAGTCGGATAGTCCAGCTGGGATGTCATCTCGGAGCCGACTTGGCCTTGAGAAGTTGAGGCACGTACATCCTCGACATGTTTGTGCAATGTTTGCTCCGTGAGGGGCGTTTGGTGACTCATAGGGTTCCGACAGCGGAGAACAGCAGCGATTTGAGCACCAAATACCTAGAGAATGCAGCTTTTGAGAAGCACAGATGGGACGTGGGTTTGCGTGATCGTGATGGCGGCGATGTTTGCGAGGTGTCTGATGTTCATGCAGATACTAGGGCAGGTCCTATCAGAGGCGAAGGCGAATTTCGGCGAGGTATGGTTCTCTGTTTGGGAGGGTTACTGGCTATGGTCAAGGGCACGGACGCGACTGGCGAGGTTTCTACCGTCGAGACGGTGGACCGGTCGAACGGTGTTTCGATTTAGACACAGGTGATGATGCTGGTAGCTTTCATCGTTGGTTGTTTGACTTTCTATGCAGGTCTACGCATTGGATATTGCATCGAGAAGGCTGGCGCCATATCTAGTTCGAAGAAGGACGATCCACCGATCCCAGTCTCAGGCCAGGGATGTGTCAAGGGCCCCAGGAGATATGATTCGCCAGGCGGATGTCCGAATTGCTCTACTCTGTTTGCGGATGAGTTGACAGTCAATGCGATAAGGAGCAGGCTGTGTAAGCTCCGTTGTGATACCAGCGGTAGTGAGCTTGTTTTGATTGAGCGCCTGAAGGCTGAGGAGCCTTGGTGACGCTAGCGAGTTTTTCGTGCTGCGAAATGCGACTTGATTTGACGAGCGGTTTGCGCTCGCTTCTGCTGCAAGAGGGCCCGAGATGACCACGCATTTACGCGAGCGGAGTCGGACGAGGTTTCGACGCGACTCCGAGGGGGTGCGCGTGTATGTATGCCCTGATGAGGTCCCTCGGGGCCCCGCTCAAGGCTCCAGAGAAGTGTGATCGTGTGCCGTGCTCAAGGTGCAGTGATATACCTGGCGGGTTAAAGTAGCCCGCCTAGAAGGCCTCTGTTTGGGGGGCTAGTGGAGCCCTTTGCCAGCTAGCAGAGATATGGAGCTGAAGTGGCTGCAGACCATTTTGGCCCAAATGCTATGTTGAAAGGAAAAAGGGATTCCTCACCAGGGGCCCTGGGGCCTCATTCGCCCAGGCATATATATATATATATGGATATAGATATGTGTGTATATATAGAGAGATAATCATATGTATACAGACATCTAGATCTACATCTACATTAATAGAGACATATATATATATATATAGGTAGATGAGTCGATCGGTAGATCGATCAATTCATCACGGCCACCACCTCCACCACCCTCAGTACCGCCACCACGCCATCACCATCGCCATCGCCATAACCATCCTGAAGGCATTTGCACGCAACCCGTCGCACTGGCGCGGGCTGCCAGCGCTCAAGCCGCAACAACGCGTCGGCTCCAGCTACTCAAGGGGGGGGGGGGGGGGCGCGGTGCCAGGATGTGCCAGCCCTGCGCCCCGCGGCATTTCAGGCTCACGTCTCGCGCGCCGCCGCCGTGCTACCGTGGAGGGTTTTCTTTCTGGCTGCATGAAGCTTTCAAAGGGCTTCGGGGCCTTCGAAAATGGCCCGGGCTCTACTGGGCGGCTGGCTCGTTTGCGATCCGGGAGAAGGGGAGGCAACGGGGGGGGGGGGCAAGGGGAGCAGGAGGAGGAAGACTCCTTACTCCTTCCTCCCTTTCTTCCTCTTCTTTCATCGACGCACGAGGTTCCCGACCCTGCATGGCGCCCTCCGCAGGCCCGGGCGGTCCGCTCACTTCGCGGCGGGGGATGGGGAGGCAGGGGTGTCCTCTTTCGTCTCTAAACAGCTTGATCCTCGTCACCACTACGGAGGGGGGGGGGGGGGGGGGCGGGGCGGGGGGGCACCGTTGCCTTGGATGGGCGCGCGCCTCCCTCCAGGAGCTCTCGAGCCCATGTGCCCCTTGCACTTTCTCTTTCCTTCCTCGCAACCTGTGCCGAGCGTGCTCGGCTCCAAAGAGGACCAGCGCGGTCGGGGCGCGCCGCCGATGGCCTTAGCAGCGCCAGCCCAGCTCTCGGCGCTGCCAGTGGCAGGATCTGCCACCGCCAAGTAGGTGCACCAGCTGGTTGTGTCGCGACTGGCGATGTGCGGGGCCGCTGACGTGGGCGCGTCCGAACTGGGGCACGCAGATCGCCATGTGCCTTCTCGCATCGGGCGCTTGCTACGAGACCTGGCGCGGTCTGTCGGCGCGCCCACTGGAGCGCCCGCGGCGAAGACAGCCTCTGGCGCCCGGCCGCGCCTTCAGTTGGGGGTGGTTATTTATCGGGCATCTTGCTCGTGCATTTCGCTGAACACTCGTGCCCGCCCAGTCCCCGCGAAATTGCTGACAAGATTCGTTCGACGCCACTTGCCGACGTTGCTGATCTGCAGCACAGCAAGCATAACAGTCGCGCGCTCGTCCAAGGCAGGTGCGCATGAAGACCCGGATGTGGGCCAAACTGCGCTGATCGCAATCGGGCGATTCACAGGCGGTCGCTTGTGGCGGCGCGATGTCCGTGCCCAACAAATTTGCACTCAAGCTGCGAAGAACAAGTTTGTGTTGTTCAATGCCCGGGGGCCGCGCGGCGCGAGCGCATTCGCCGCTTCGCCATCGCGGCGCGTGCGCGCGCGCACTTGCGGCTCAAGGGTCGCTGAACAGCTGTGCAAATTTGGGCCTCTGCTGCCCGGCGGCGAGCCAGCCCAGGCTCTGCCGCGCATGCCGGCGAGAGCGAAGGCCCAGCGGTTACGCATGGCGCGCGCAGCCTGGCGGCGCCACCACGGCCGCTCCAGCGGGCAGAAGTGCGTGGCTCAGCCTGGCCGCGCCCTAGGGACTGCCGGGCCGGCGTTCGGAAATGCCGCTGGCGCGGCGCGCTCGGCGCCCGGCGCGCAGGCGGGCCGCGCGGGGCATGTCGCCACAAAAAAAAAAAGCTCTTCGATCCCAGCGGGCGGGCGTGGAGGCGGGCGCGAAGGACAGAGACGCAGGTGCAGGCCCAGGCTCTGCCAAGCCTGCGCGGGTCGATGCTTGGCCCAGCGCCTGCTCTGAGCCGGCAGGGTCGAGTCCTGCGCGCCCCTTTGCAGGCGCGCATCTGCTGGGCGCTGCGGCGCAGGTGCGGTCGCAGGGTTGGGAAAACAAAGAGCGCGCTCCCAGCGCGCCGTTCACGTCTCCTCGGGCGCATCTCAGGGGCTCACCGCGAGCGCGCACTTGGCGCGCGGAGGGGGGCAGGGGGCGGGGGGCGGCGAAGGCGGCAGGGGGGGGGCGCGGGGAAGGGGTGGGCGGGTGGAGGAGCGGGAGGAGGAGGTAGCCGAAGACCATGAGTGACAATCACCTATTTCGTTCTGGCGCCAAAAAATAAAGCGCTGGCTAATAATTGCCAGCTACTTCCGCCTGCCGCAAACAAAAAGGGCGGGCAACTAAATGTCACCTACTTCCGCCTGCAACCATCAGAGAGTGGTGCCTGGTTTGGCGAGAGTGCCAGGGGCAACTTCCAACCAGCAAAATATCAACTAGATGCCTCACGCGCGCGCGGGCAAGTGAATGCCTCTTGTTATCGCCAATAGCACCCCCCCAAAAAGTGCGCGGGCAAAGAAGTGCCACCACCAAAGAGTGCTGCCTACTGCCGCGCGCAACCCGCAAGCGCAAGTAAAAACCACCACTCAAACAAACGCATGCAACTTTCCCACGGATGTGCTCGCACGCTTCTACATGGTATCTGCGCGCCGCCAGCAGCTACGCCGCGCTACTGCTGTTGCCGTGCCCAGTAGCCATGTCGGCTCAAGGGGTAGTACCCACTGGCCTGTGCTGCCCAAAGCTGCGCAGACGCTGGCGGCCGACGCGTCGCTGCCTCTCAGCGGCGGGGAGGGCGCTCGCAATGTGTGCGCGCGTGACATGCGCAAGCTGGAGCTCATGAAGAACGCGGCGGGCCTCGGCGTAGAGACTCGCCGCAGAAGGCCCGATGGACAAAAAAGCTTGCACCGGAGCGTGGAGGAAGTGCGGCGCGACTGCGCAGAGCGGGCCCGGTTTCTGGCAGGCCCGCCGCAGTTCGCAGTAGTTGCCGCGGGCGGCGGTGCCTCGGGCCAGCCGATGTCTGCTGCGCGCCCGACGCTGCGCCGCTGGCCGACTTCGAGCGATGCGGCGACGCGCTGGGCGTTGTAGACGCTCCGCCGCAAACTGCTCCAGCGCTGCCACAGCCGGGGGGCGCCCCCCGCCGCGCAGGTGGGGCGCGCTCGCTCGCAGCTGTCTTCGGCGGCATGTCTGGCCGGCAGGGGAAGGCGGGGTCGCGCTAGATGGCGGCCGCGCTGAATGCTCGGTAGCGCGCGGCGAAAATCAACGCGCAGCTCAAAGAGGCGCGCCAGCGCGCTGCAGCATCGCAGGTGGCCCTGGACCGCTACGCGCGCGTCCCAGGGCAGACGCTGGCGCCAATTCAGATAGCGGACCCGGCGCAATCGCGCCTGCGCGAGTCTCCGACAGCGCGAGCGCGCGCGCGCCGGCGCGGCCCAGGCCGACGCGAGCTCGCGCCGGAAGCTATGAGCTAGCCCGCCGCTTACTCCACCGCGCGCAGCCGAGCGCCAAATTGCGCGCCCAGGCGCGAGGGCATGACCCCGAGAGAAGGGCGCGGGAACATGGCCCCAAGAGGAAGGCGAAGAGGAAGGCGCGGGAGCATGGCCCGAAAAATAAAGCGCAGAAAAAAAACGTCGTGGGCCACATGCACTACGACTAACCGGCAGAGGCTTACCACGCGACGCATTCGGCGGGAGAGTCAACTCCTCAGCGCGGCTCGGGCAGGCGCGGTCTGCGCCAAGAGCGCTCTCTCGCACAGGCCGGACGTCGCGCCCAGAGCTGGCGCGCGGGCGCAGGCAGCACAGGGCATCGCAGGAGCATGCGAGCGCGAGTATCCAGAGCACCTGCCGCCCGCATGCGCGGCTCTGAACACCCCCTCGCGTTTGGCGATCACAGGGCAGATGTGCGAGCGCATGGACATGTGCGAGAGGGCAACGTGCGTGGTGTGCTGGTGCGCTCGGTACGACTTGCCTCCGGACTACCACTTCGACGGGCTTGTCCTCGGCGCCAGCCCGTCGCCCGCGCCCTGGCTCACATTGGGCGACACCGTCATTGTGGGGGGGCGCGCAGGCGGGGCGCCGCCAACCGGCGCCGTCTGAGTGGCGCCTGCCCCGCAGCGGGGGCGCGCCAGATTCTGGCGGCGAATTGCACTCCAGATGCGCGCGCAGCTGTTCTCGGCCGCTTGCGCTGCCCGGACGGGCGTCGCTCTGCCACGGCTGCCAAGAACACGTTGGCGATGGCGGGTCTTTTGCGCCCGCCTGCGACGAGATGCGCTTGCGCGACTGCGCGGTGGACCCTGCGCGTTGCTGGTTAGGGCCGGGAGGGCGCGAGGTCGCGCGCGAGCGCTTCGAAGGCGTCGTGCCGACGGGCTCTGCTAGCGACGCCAACTCTTGCTCGGTGCTCGCATGCAGCGTGAGCGACTCGCGCCTGCGCTGGCCGCGCTGACAGATCGCGAACAGATGGCGCTCGCTCCGGTTCATCCACTTGACGGGTCAGCTCACGCACGCGGGGCGCATGTGCAACTTCCGGCAGCGCGCGCCCACGTTCCTGCACGCCTGCGGACATGCCGTTTGTCATGGTTTGCCCGCGGACGCACAGGGGCAGGGCAGCGGGCAAGGCACTTTTCAAGGTGGACGCGTGGAAGCTCCGACTGGCGCTTGCGCGGCTGAAGGAGCGCGGCGCGGAGCGGCGGGGGGCGCTGCAGCTTCGCGGGGGGCCGAGGACGCGCAGGTGGCAGTCATTCGCGAGGCCGACGATGACCTCGGCCAGGCGCCTTCTGTCTCCGCCGCTTGCTTTCGGCGGTGGATGCACGCGCGCCGAGGCCGCCGCGGGGGGCTGCAGCTACGCGATCGGGAGACGCGTGCTGGACGTGGTGCTGTAGGAGGCCTGGGAAGCGGACACTCTGGCGCCTTCTGCCGCCACGGCGCCGGGCTCTGCTAGCGCTGGACATGGCGCTCCTGATGCGCGGGGTTTGGTGCGCCGCGCAGCGGTTGAAATGTTCGAGCAAAATATCTTCTGGGCGGTGACCTCGCTCGCGCAGAGCGTGCTCGCGGCGGTTCTTTCGGTGCGCGGGGTTATGGACCTCGGCCTGCCCCGAGACCAAGGGGCCCAGCACGTCCTGCGCGCGCTGCGGACAATCGACGCCGACGCCCGCCCTCTTGAGCTACCCGCGTTCCGCTGCGAGGTGGACGCTGTCGTGCTGGAGCAGGCAGAAAGGGGGTCATCCGCCGCGGAGCATGCCGGCGCCACCGCGGCCGGAGGAGTCGGCGACGACGTGGGTCTACGGGAGAGCACCGTGGACTCGCTCGCCGCCGCGGCAGAGAAGCTCCCGGGCTCCGGCGGCGCAGCGCAACCCTTGAACACCGCCCCGAGGCCGCGCCCGGCGAGGCCGCGCAGGAGTCCGACGCCGCTGCGCCAGTCTCTGGCAGCGCAGCGCTCTGCGTCGCCGCGCCGCTGCAGCTCGAGGAGCGCAGGTGCCCCAGAGTGGGCCCTCCTGATATAGACGACGCACCGGGGTTAGTCTATCCGCGAGGACGCGCCCGGATATATAACCAAAGCTTTCAAAAACGACTCCTGCACGGGGCCGGCGACTACGGCGGGGGCCACGCTGGCCTGCGCCGCGCGCTGCGATTCGAGGAGCGGGGCCGCTACCTAATTGTGTGGCGCGAAGGGTGCTTCATGCGCCGCGCGCGGTTCTGCTACTGGCTCTTGGACACCATGCTGCGCGCGATGGCCCCTGGCGCGCAGCGCGTCTTCTTCTGCGCGCGCGAAGCATGCGACGCGTGCACGTTGCAGTCGCTCACAGATCCTTCCATGCGCCGCGGGCTCGCGCAGCAGATGTCCGGCGTGACAAACATGGCCCCTGGCTCGATCGGAGAGCGCCGGAATATGCGTCAGGAGGTCGAGGCGATGGCCCATTAAATCGAAGCCGAAACGGCTGATCTGGGCGTGGATCATGATCGGAGGCGCGGTCGAATTCCAGCTGGGTTTTGCACGCTCGCGCGCGCGGCGTGCAAGTGAGCGCAGCTGCGCGACGCAACGCTGAAGGCGCACCCCTCGGGGCCATGCGATGACCCAACATATCGTGAGCACAGCGCCAAGTGGCGGGCGCCCCCTCCAGGCTCTGCCAGCCAGTAACAAAAAAGATAAACTTCGGACCCGCAGTCTGCGAGCCGGGCTGTGCGGCATGGCACTGCGCGGACTAACTGGAAATTGTTGTCGTGCTGACGCGGGCGCCGCCCGTTGAGCAGCTGCGATCTGCCGACGTGCCTGGCCGGGGCGCTACGAGGGATAAGCTTGCGAGCGACTTGACTGCTCGCCCGGGCGTCGACGCGCGCGTCGGCGACGCCCCGGATCTTCAGATTTCCCGGCGCGTCGACGACTACTGCGCCACTTTCGAATGGAACGAAGGCGGCATGACGCGCGCCAAGATGGCCTTCTGAATCGCAGGCGCGCCGCGCATCGACAATATTGCTGTGCCTCGCGCAAAGGAGGGCGGCGTCTTAGTTGAGATTCACGCCGCGCCGCCAGATGCTGAAGTTGTCGAGGTGGCGGACAGACCGGCGGCATTCTGGGATTGCGCCTGCGCTGAGTTTAACGTCGCCAAGACCGTGGCCGATCCGTCCTCCACGCGGCCAGGCGCTGCCAGCCACGACGCCGGCGCGCGTAAGCGCCTCGGCCCGGCCAAAGAAAAAATGCGCGCTCACCAGGGGGCCTCTCATGAGAGGCGCACGCCAACTGCCTGCTGCACGGTCTGGAGCTATCCACTGAAGCGGGCGATCGCTGCCGCGGCAAGCTGGCCGAGATATTGCAGGGGTGTTCGCGCGTTCCCGCGAGCGCTCTGGCCGCCGATTTTTGCGGACCAAGGACCAAGCTCTGCTAGCCCCGAGGCCAAGCGCGCCAGTGCGCGACTTCACTTCGTGGCTGCGCTGGCGGGGTGGACGAACATGCACAACCTGCGCAGGCCGCGCGCCATGGGGCCACCATGAAAGCGGCGCGCGCACATCGGCGACGAGCTCTCCACCAACGAGCGCGCGTCGCGCAACCAGCTGTTCCCGCGGAAGTTGATGCATCCTTGTGGCGAGGAGGTGGCGGAGGACCCCGTCGCCGCGACTTGCACAGGCTATGGGTGGCGCGGAACTACTGCCAGTTTCTGAACGACTTCGCGCCGTTCGTCTCGCATGCGACGCGGCCCAACATGGACTTCCAGGCGATGCTCTCGAAGGGCGCCGTCAACGAGTGCACGGCCAAGTGCCTGACGAAGTCGGGCGAGGGCGCCTTGATCAAGATGATGGAGCACAGCTTCGCGTAGTGCATCGAGAAGGCGCGCGAGAACAAACAGGGCACTGGGTCCACAGCGTCGCGATGGTTCAACGTGCAAGCGACTAGCGAAGTATACTCGCAGCTCGAGTGCACGCGCCCTAACTTCGGCGCCCCTCGGTTCATCTGCAGCCGTGAGTTCAGGCGACTATACCTCGAGGCGGAGACACGCCGGGCCAAGACAAAGGACATGCTTTTGGCGGAGGGCAGCGCCAGTGCGATGATAATGGAGAAGTCGCAGGCGGAGCAGTGCGCGACGCGCCGCGAGTGAGAGGTGCAACCCGCTGCGCCCCAGGGAACCACCACCCCTTCAGTGGCCAGCCGCTCTGGCAGTTTTTGCTTCGAAGAGGTAGAGCGCCAGTCTCTGGCGGCGCCGAGTTCCTCGACGCCGCAGCCTCATTCGCAATCGCTGGCAAGATTTCCTAGGTGTCACAAGTTGGAGGAGGCCTAAGAGCTTCTTTAACCGCTATTGCTAGACAGCGGCTCTCAAGCCCAAGGCCGACGTCGTCGTCGCGCACCCGGTGGGCAGTTTTGCGCAGGCGCGGACCGACGAGCAGTGGGCTGACGCATGCTTCTGGACTTTGCCCGCGCATCGCAACCGCGGCGAATCGGGCGGGCACGCCTTCCGGGACGAGGAGCGCTCGCCCCCGCGCCCTCCGCGCGTCGCGAAAGCTTGGCGCCCCGGCGTGGCGCGGAGGAAGGCCGCAGAGGCGAGGACGTACCCGACGGCGCGGGCGGCGTCTTCGCTATCGCACACGCGCCATGTCTTCCTTCAGCAGCCCCCTCGCTGACAGAAGGCCCCTCGGGCCGCCGCGTCCGAAGCCGAGCGGGCAGCAGGGAAAGAGGCGTGGCGCCGGGCAGAGATTGCCCCTGCGCCTAGCGATCAAGGCGAGCAAGACGACGACGCGAGAATCGACAAGGCCATCGTCGAGTTCACGTGCAAACAGACGAAGTGGGCGCAAACAGATCTCCACGACGCTCTTCTGGCAGTCGGCGTCGTGGCGCCACTGGCTCCGTCGATGCGCAACTGCCTCGCTTCTCTGCGCGCGCAGCATGGCGACGCCGACGCGGGCTTCCTGCCGAAGTCCTTCTCCAGCCACGCAAAAATACAGATCCAGGAGATTATCCAAATACTTGCGCGAGGAAGTGCGAAGCCTGGGGGCCGTCCTGAACGACGAGAAACTGGCGTTGGCACAGCGCCTGGCGCACTGGCTCAACCGCGCCATCGACGCCGGGCGGGCGGCGTCAGGCTCTGCCAGCGACGCGCAGGAGGGCGCTGCTGACGTGGATTTCGACGATCGCCCGCGCGCGCGCAAGGCGCCTCTCGCGGGGGGCGCGGCGGCCGTTGAGGAGATGCCCGAAATCGGCGTTGTCGCCGCGGAGCAGGCCGAGAGCGCGCTCGGCAGGATACTGCGACTGCGCTTGACCAGGACATGCTCGACACTTTTGACGCGGACGCCAAGGGGGAGGAGGAAGAGGGCGCCCTCGCAATGCGTCGGGTGAATCCGCGCGGGGGGATGTATCTGCTCGCAGCCAGATGCGCCAGATTCTGTCAGCGCTGTAGCTGCGCGCGGGGCTGCAGGGCTGGGCATGCAGTCGCTAAGTCAGGGTGACTTCGCGTTCGCGCCCGCTGGCGTCTCCATCGCTTTCCGCGCGGGCCTGGTTTCCACGCGGGCCTGGCTGCCATGGGCCAGAGCTTCAGGGCGGACTCGCACCGCTCCAGGCAGCAGTCCGATTTCGCTTCGTGGACTGCAAGCGTGGACCCCGCCCGGAAGATTGTTGTGGGCGCGCCCGTGCGCGCTGCGCCCCGTCCTCCGCTGGCATCGCACCTGCGCCTGGCAGAACTCACGCGGCCAGCGTGGGCATCGCGGAGGTGCGGCTGTTGCTCGAGTCGCGCGACAGCGTGCTCACCATGGCCTTCGCGGGCGTCGCGCCGGTCAATGTGGGGGCGGGCCCCAGAGCGATCGACTCCGTGTTTCATGCGAACTAACCGCGCTGACGCGGTGCAAGACTCGTCCAGAGACGCGCTGGACTTTCTCGCGAGCGACTGGAGATCCGTGGAATTGCTGGTCATCGACGAGATTTCTACCTTTGGCGCCGCGCCGCCGGAAGTGGTCAGTCGTCGCGTGCAGCAGAATGGCCCGCGTTCTGTGGCGCCAGCGACGTCGGCGCCCCACGCTGGGCGACGCGGGCCCTTTCGGGGGCGTCGGCGCGCTATTGGTGGGCAAATTCGCCCGGCCCCCGCCCGTGCTGAGCACGAGCTCGATGGCGGGGGCGCCCCTCCTCGAAAGCGGCGGGGCGTCTGCCAGATCCATGGCGATCGCAGGGAAGCAAGTGTCCGACGCTTGCGAGGACGTGATTCGCCTGCAACGAATGTACCTTCAAAAGGGATCGATGCTTTCACAGACTCTACCATGCGACTCCGGGATGCTGCCATAACCGCGGAGGCCTACGCTCTGTGGAAAGCGCACGAGGTTGACGACGCGAACCCCGAAGCGGCTTGCTCGTGGCCGGGCGGGGGGCACCTGCTCCGCGAAGCCGCGCTGCTCGCGCCGGGGGATGCGCCCGCGGGCGAGATCAACGATAAGCAGCTTGCAGCAAGGGCGCTGCTCCGCGGCGAACCAGGCCCTGCCAGCTCGGGCCACGCGGCCGTTCGGCGCGAGGTGCGCCATGGCCGCGGCGCGGCCGCACTCGCGCAGCGGACGAGTTCCGCGACGCGCACAAAGCGATGCACTTATGCGTCGGAGCGTGCGCGATGCCGACGCAAAATCGATTGTGGGGCGTCGGGGCCGCGCCTCTGGGCCCGATGACGGGAGCTCGGGGGGTCGCGTTTGCGATCTTGCAAGATCTGGTTTTCCCAGTTCGCGGCCGGGCATTCACCCCGGAGGTCTGGAGGCCTGCCCTCTGCGCGACTTCGTCGTGGCCAATTTCCCGGACAACGCCGGCCCGCCGTCTTTCGCAAACTTGCCCGCGACGTGGGTGCCTGTCCCTTGTGTGGAAGTCTTGCGCAAGAACGCCAAGTCCGGCGCCGTTCGCACAGGGTGCCACTCCGACTGGCGTGGGCTCTCACAACGCACAAATCTCACAGCATCACGGCGCGCCAGGGTTGCGTCGTTTCCTTCTCCGGCGCCGGGTCCTCGTCTTGCGTTAGCAACGTAGGGCTTGCGCTCGCGGCTTGGGCGCGCGCGCAATTCCAGGGGCGCGCGGCCCCCCCGCCAATCCCCGCTCATCGAGGACTTCGCGGCCGCGCGCCTCGCCCGAGATTTCGGGGCCAGATCGGCCTTTGAGGCCGAGGCGGGCGCGCTGCTTCTGGCGCATCTGGCGCGGCGGGGCGCGCCGCCGGAGGCGCTCGCGCGAGCGCGCGAAGACCATTTCAAGCGGGCGACTCGCGCGTCGGAGCAGCGGGGGCCGTCTGGCACCGAGATCTCCGACTCGCGGGCAGCGCTCGCCATGGGCGGCTCGGCGCCAATCACTGATGGCGTCGCAGCGTGCGCCGCGGAGAAGTCTGGTCGCAAGGGCGTCGGGCCGCGGGCCGCCACTGCCCAGTTCCGCGCTGAGAAGAAAGGCAGGGACAAAGAGCGCGAGCCGAAGGAGGTCCCGAGTAAGGCGGGCGACGCGTCGGTGATCAGGTTCTGCCAGTCATCGGCGCCTTCGGACACTCGTGGCTCCAAGTGCTCTTCGGCGCGGGCTCCAACGCAGCCCGGCGGGGCCTGTCGCGACGCATGGCGAATTAATTCTGCGCGAGGACTTTGCAGCGCAGACCACGCAGGAAATGGGCATCCAAGCTGATGACGTCGCCCGCCTCCTGAGGGCGTGTCATTCTCATTCGGTAAGGCGCTCCTGCTTCTATTGAGCGGCGTCGACGACGAGCGCGCCAAGCCGGGAGGGCACATAATCGAATCGATAAGTTGGGTTGGCGATCGAAATGAATCGAATTGGCGGAAATCGGCAGCCATGTTGGGAGACATCGAATCGGCGGAACTCGGGAAGTTAGTCGACCTCCATTGCGAAATTGATGTCGACATTGGCCTTCGAAGCCGAATCGACTCGGACGCGGAAGCCATCGAAATAGGATCGGTTCGAAAAAGGGGAATCGAAACCAGCCCTGCCAAGCAGGACACCAAGGTCCGTTTTCGACGACACCTTCGCCAGTCAATGAAAATCCATCGGCTGCCAGACATTGGCAGGCTTGTCCGAGATCGCACAGTGCAGGCAGCGCGCCCGCAACGACTACCAGCTCAGCGTGACGGTGTACGATTGCGGCCGGTGCATGCTACTGGCTCGCTTGGCGGTTAGCTTGGCGGAGAGAAGCGAATGGGTTTTGGCCCAGGCTCTGCCGGCTGACCGCCCCGTGCGTTTGTCCTTGGCGAGGGCGCGCGCCAGGGGCGTGCCGGAGAGCGCGGCTCCGAGCCCGCGGCGCACCGACTTGGCATTGCGCGCCGAGGCGCTGCGGACGTACTTCTGCAGCGGCGCAGCCGCCGCCATGGCGCGGACAGATCTCATGGCTAGACGTTGCCCGGCGCCTGCTGGCCTCGATGTGCACCGCTCCACGCGCGCCGACGCTGTGTGCAGTAAGTGGGTGCACGGGCCGCCTTCTTCGGAATTCGCTGGCGAGCTTGTTGTCATAGCCGTCGCACTTGAACTACGAATCCGAATTCGCTGCATTCCGCATTTACCGGATCCTGCAGTCTCGCCGTGGGCGACGTCCACATATGGCGCTCCTCCACTTCCGGGCGGCGCTGGCGACATTAGATATGTTGGCAACAACGATGCCCGCTGTGTGTACTTGTCGCCCCGCGGGTGGTTGGCACCGAGCTCTGCTGGTGCTCCGACCACGTGCGCGCATATCGCTCGCGAGCGTCGGGTGCACAATTGCAATAAGGTTAAAGGGTTTGCGTCGCGCGCGTGGTGTCAGACCGATAAATCATCACCATCATCGCCACCACCATCACACCACCATCACCACCACCACCATCACCGTCACCACCATCACCACACTCACCATCAGCACCATCATGATAACTAACAAGCGGTGTCAGATCGCCATCGCCACCATCACCGCCACCATGACCACTCACCATGACCACCACGACCACCATCACCATGTCCGCCACCATCGACAATGGGCCACCACAAGCACCGCCACCACCGTCACCAGCAACACCACCACCATCACCACGCACCACCACCAACATCACCAGCATCACCACAACTGTCACGTTGTACCAGATCGCCACCGCCACCATCACCACCACCATCACCACCACCTTCTCGACACCAGCACCACAAGTATAATACCGATACATAAAAATCTGGAAGAGAGGTGGGCAAATAGTAGTCGGTAAATATATACATCTGGTAGATGATTTTTATATACACACATATATATATACATATACATATATATATACACGTATGTGCATACATACGTATACATTCGATATGGATGGACAATACATGCAGAATAAACTTGATAGGTTGACCAGTTGGTCGCAATATAGGTTGCAACGTAGCACACAGGTTGTAGATGGGTGGGGCCGTAAATCGGTTAACCATACGATTTAGATGGAGGGTAAGTGGGTAATACATGGTGATGGGTGGTTGGTTCCTAGCTAGAGTAGATCGACCGGTGAAGTGTTGGCGGGTGATAGAAAGCTAGGTGTCGTGAGAAATGCGAGATGGATAAGTTGAGCGATTTGTCGATCGATAGATGGACATATGTGCGCGACAGTAGGAGAGCTGCATAAGCCACGAAAAAACCATGAACCCTCCCCTTCACTCCCAACATCACCCGTAGGGTGGTCCTATCGGCACATATATGTACACACATATGTGTATATATATATATATACATTATCTATATACATATATATATATGTATAGTAAACGAGTTGCACGTCCGTGTGTTGAATGTCGGTGCCCTGGTTTTGTTATCCAGCACCTGTTGCGGGCTTCAGGCGACTCCAAGACAACCCAAGACCCTCCCATAACGGGTGCAAGGCAACCCAAGACCATCAAAAGACGGCCCAACGAGACTGCAACGGCTCCAAGACCACCCGCATATGCCTCCAAATGAATGGTGGCGTAACGGTGGCCCCCAAAGCGCTGGCGCTCTGACGCTTTTGAGGCTCCAGACGCTCCTGACGCCCCTGTGGCCCCTGGCGCTCCTGACGCGCCTGACGCTCCTGACGCTCTTGCCGCCCCTGACGCTCCTGGTGCCCCTGACGCTCTGGCGTTCCTGACGCCTTTGACGCTCCCGATGCTTGTGACGCTCCTGACGCCACTGACACTCTTGACGCCTGGAGCGTAAAAACATCCTCATAACTCCGGCGCCGCCGCCCCAGACATCCCAAAAATTCTGGAGCCGCCGCTCGAGGCATCCTTACAACTCGGGCGCTGCCGCTCGAGACCTGGCGCAGGAACGTCAGGGGCGTCAGGGGCGTCAGGGGCGTCAGGAGCGTCAGGAGCGTCCGAAGCGTCAGGAGCGTCATGAGCGTCAGGAGCGTCAGGAGCGTCTGAGCGTCAGGAGCGCCAGGAGCGTCCACAACTTCGGCGCCGCCGCTCGAAGCGTCCTCACAACTCTGGCGCCGCTGCACAAGACATCCTCACAACTCGAGCGCCGCGGCTCGAGCCATCCTCACAACTCGGGCGCCGCCGCCCGAGGCATCCTCACAACTCGGGCGCCGCCGCTCGAGACACCCTCACAACTCGGGCGCCGCCGCTCGAGACACCCTCACAACTCGGCCGCCGCCGCTCGAGACGTCCTCACAATTCTGGCGCCGCCGCTCGAGGCATCCTTGCAACTCGGGCGCTGCCGCTCGAGACCTGGCGCAGGAGCGTCAGGGACGTCAGAGGCGTCAGGGGCGTCTCAGGTGCGTCAGGTGCGTCAGGAGCGTCAGAGCGTTCTGGCGCGCCGCCGCTCGAGACACCATCGCAACTCGAGCGCCGCCGCTCGAGCCATCCTCAAAACTCGAGGGCTGCCGCTCCAGACATCCTCACAACTCTGGCGCTGCCGCTCGAGGCATCCTCACAACTCGGGCGCCGCCGCTCGAAATCTCCACCAGGCTGAGACAGCCAGAGGGGCAGACAGGCAGACAGGCAAGGGGGCAGTCACATCATCCCTCCTTCTGCTGCCTCTCCTGCTGCTTCTATGTGCTTCTTGCACCACCTCGTATTGCTGACATCCTTCTCCATATCTCGAGCTATGTCCTGCTGCTCCTGCTGCAACTGCCCTTCCTCCTCCATGGTAGTCTTTGCCTCCTTTTCCTGCTCCTCCTCCTCCTCTTCATCATCATCATCATCATCATCCTCACGCTCATCAGCCTGCTCCTCCTCCTCCTCGCCATCATCAGTAACATCATCATCATCGTCGTCATCAGCATCAGCATCAGCATCAGCATCAGCATCAGCATCAGCATCAGCATCAGCATCAGCATCAGCATCAACACCAGCATCATCGTCATCATCATCATCATCACCAGCAGCATCATCATCATCATCATCATCATCATCATCATCATCATCATCAGCATCATCATCATCGTGACCACCAACACCACCACCACCACCACCCATCCTCCTCCTGATCATCACAGCGAGTTCGTCTGAAGCAAAAGGGCCGCATAGCGCAGATGAAACAACGAATTCGAAAGGTTCGGGCCCTCCGCAGGCGTTTCAAGGGACCCAAAGAGACCCCCACTCAAGAAATTTTCCAAACAAGGCGTTGCTCCTGCCTGTAGTTTTGGGGTTGAAGTCTCGGGTCTGACGGCCTCGGGGTGGCTGAGCCTCGGGAGAATGATGGCCCACAGTGTAGGGCCT
This sequence comes from Prorocentrum cordatum, assembly GCA_963575745.1. Classification (NCBI taxonomy): domain Eukaryota; class Dinophyceae; order Prorocentrales; family Prorocentraceae; genus Prorocentrum; species Prorocentrum cordatum. Next base: position 459,286 of record CAUYUJ010019059.1, read on the forward strand.
GCTCACGGTGGTGTTTCGCTCACTGCTAAGGTTGCTTTGCTGGGTGACGGTAGTGCTCGATTTGCCATAGGCCCTGCTCTCCAATGGTGCAGAATGATCTGGACTGCTACGCGGCGTCCCGACCTGACTCGTCTCACACGCCGAGCTGTTGAAGCTTTGGGAGCTGCCTAGGCCTCTTGAGTGCACGTCTTGGAACAAGTCCCAGGGGCTGATCTCTCGGGCTGTCCTGCGTTTGAAGCGTGCTGGGTGGCGAGCTGAAGGACCGTTCTCTTAGATCGATCACAACGGTTTGCGAGTTGACCTGTCTGTGACACCCCCTGCGCTCGTGGCTGATCAGCTGGAAGCTGGACTGCAACGAGAGCGGGAACTTGATTTTGCTCGAAAGCTGGGTTTTCCCCCAGGAACCAGGGACACCCTTGACCTGGTTCGGGACGCCGTGGGGCCACAAGCTAGAAAGCTCACCCGATTTCGAAAACATAGTCTCAAGAGCTGCAGTTGCGGTGGACTGTGGACCAACGACCGTGCCATGCGTGCGGGTTACTTGTGTGACGGGTTGTGTGAGTGTGGAGAGCAGGACACAGTCCACCACAACTCGGGCGCCGCCGCCCGATGCATCCTCACAACTCGGGCGCCGTCGCTCGAGACACCCTCACAACTCGGGCGCCGCCGCTCGAGACACCCTCACAACTCGGCCGCCGCCGCTCGAGACGTCCTCACAATTCTGGCGCCGCCGCTCGAGGCATCCTTGCAACTCGGGCGCTGCCGCTCGAGACCTGACGCAGGAGCGTCAGCGACGTCAGAGGCGTCAGGGGCGTCCCAAGTGCGTCAGGAGCGTCAGGAGTGTCAGAGCGTTCTGGCGCCGCCGCTCGAGACACCATCGCAACTCGAGCGCCGCCGCTCGAGCCATCCTCAAAACTCGAGGGCTGCCGCTCCAGACATCCTCACAACTCTGGCGCTGCCGCTCGAGGCATCCTCACAACTCGGGCGCCGCCGCTCGAAATCTCCACCAGGCTGAGACAGGGCAGACAGGCAGACAGGCAGGGGGGCAGTCACATCATCCCTCCTTCTGCTGCCTCCCCTGCTGCTTCTATATGCTTCTTGCACCACCTCGTATTGCTGACATCCTTCTCCATATCTTGAGCTGTGCCCTGCTGCTCCTGCTGCAACTGCCCTTCCTCCTCCATGGTAGTCGGTGCCTCCTCGTCCTGCTCCTCCTGCTCCTCCTCCTCCTCCTCCTCTTCATCACCATCCTCCTCCTCACGCTCATCATCCTGCTCCTCCTCCTCCTCGCCATCATCAGTATCATCATCATCATCATCATCATCATCATCATCATCATCAGCATCATCATCATCATCATCATCATCATCATCATCATCATCATCATCATCATCATCATCATCATCATCATCATCATCAGCATCATCATCATCATCATCGTCGTCATCAGCATCAGCATCAGCATCAGCATCAGCATCAGCATCAGCATCAGCATCAGCATCAGCATCAGCATCAGCACCAGCATCATCGTCATCATCATCATCGTCATCATCATCAGCATCATCGTGACCAACACCACCACCACCACCACCACCTATCCTCCTCCTGATCATCACAGCGAGTTCGTCTGAAGCAAAAGGGCCGCATAGCGCAGATGAAACAACGAATTCGAAAGGTTCGGGCCCTCCGCAGGCGTTTCAAGGGACCCAACGAGACCCCCTTCAAGAAATGTTCCAAACAAGGCGTTGCTCCTGCCTGTAATTTTGGGTTTGAAGTCTCGGGTCTCACGGCCTCGGAGTGGCTGAGCCTCGGGAGAATGATTGCCCACAGTGTAGGCCCTGCTCACGGTGGTGTTTCGCTCACTGCTAAGGTTGCTTTGCTGGGTGACGGTAGTGCTCGATTTGCCATAGGCCCTGCTCTCCAATGGTGCAGAATGATCTGGACTGCTACGCGGCGTCCCGACCTGACTCTCGTCTCACACGCCGAGCTGTTGAAGCTTTGGGAGCTGCCTAGGCCTCTTGAGTGCACGGCTTGGAACAAGTCCCAGGGGCTGATCTCTCAGACTGTCCTGCGTTTGAAGCGTGCTGGGTGGCGAGCTAAAGGACCGTTCTCTTAGACCGATCACAACGGTTTGCGAGTTGACCTGTCTGTGACACCCCCTGCGCTCTTGGCTGATCAGCTGGAAGCTGGACTGTCACGAGAGCGGGAACTTGATTTTGCTCGAAAGCTTGGCTTCCCCCCAGGGACCAGGGACACCCTTGACCTGGTTCGGGACGCCGTGGGGCCACAAGCTAGAAAGCTCACCCGATTTCGAAAACATAGTCTCAAGAGCTGCAATTGCGGTGGACTGTGGACCAACGATCGTGCCATGCGTGCGGGTTACTTGTGTGACGGGTTGTGTGAGTGTGGGGAGCAAGACACAGTCCACCACAGGCTATACTACTGCCAGCTCCAGAGAGTTGTAGAAGCGCGTGCGGCGTCTGAGATGCCTGCTTCATATCTCAACGCTGCGCGCGAGAATCCCGACAACCCCATCTGCACTAGAGGTGTGCATGTGTACGATGACAACGCGCTTCCTTGCCAATCTGCGTCGTCTCAGGTGTTTCTCTATGACGGGCAAGGAAACGAGCTCGACATGGAGCCTGAATCGATCGCCGATCTGTAATCCCAGGCCCCGCTGCGCTTAGCTTCCGACGGTTCAAACACTAAGCCTTGGATTCGGCCCTTGCAGCGTGCGGCCTGGGCAGTAGCTGTATGCCCAGATGTGGGCGAGGACCCCGTGGCGGTGGTCAAAGGCATCGTCCCAGGAGTGCTGCCGCAGACGCCTGCAATGGCAGAGCACTGCGGCATCGCCATCTGTGGCCAGATAGCGAAGCGTCCGACTGTTTTGGGCGCAGACTGTCAGGCCGCGATAAGAGCGTGTCAAAATAATGTTAGTGATCAACTTTCCCTGTCCAGTAAGTTTGCTGGAGTGCGGGCCTTTGCGCATCAACTTGAAGGCACGGCACTGATCCAGACAGTACGGCATGTCAAGGCCCAACGTGATGAGGCTGACATCCAGGACCTCGCAGGTGAGGAACAGCTTTTTGCTGTTGCCAATGCTGTTGCAGATCGACATGCCAAAGATGGTCTCAGCATGCACCCAGCCCCAGCGCCAGAGTTCGCAAGCGAACTATGTCTGTCTGGCGGGCGAGAGAGCTGGGAACTTCATCAAGCTTGCAGCACACGTTCTCCCATGTTTTGAGAACGGGGCTAGGTGGGCAAGGCCTCACCGCATCAGCGCCCCGAGGTCACGGCGACAAGTGTCGTGGCATGATTGGAAAAGTAATGACCTCGGACTGCAATGCAGGAGCTGTTTCAGAATTGCTGAAGGCAACTCGAGACCATCGCGATGGACGGATGCCGAGGACTGCCGCCGTTCCTTCGAAGTCTGCTCCGCGATCCGATGGGACAGAAGCTTGTCGCCATGATTGGGCAGAGCCGAACAACTGGTGTGCTCCTGGAGTCGTGTCGACCATCGTCCAGGGAGCAGATACTCTGTCTGCGCTGCGGGGGTTGGTCCCAGGGGAGGGGTTTAAAGCTCGGCCGTCCGTGTGAGGCTCCGTCACGTGAAGGGTTTGAGATGATTATGTCTGAGCTCCGGAAGGGAAACTGCCCGAACCCAAGAGTTTGGGCAGCTCTGGATCGTGCGGTTCCTCTCGGTAGGCTTGGCCTCTCCGACGTCCCTCCTGTACCAGACGCTCCGACGGTAGTCAGGATCTCGCACTCTTGTTCCCTGACGGCCCCCTCCTATGAGCAGCGTATGTGCTAATCTCAGGGCCCGTTGGGCCCATTTCGTGTTCAGGCATGTGTATGCTACCGGTGCGTGTGTATATAATGCGCGTGATGATGCTGCAGCATTTTGGCTTGCCACAGGAGTGGAAAAGAGGGTGCGGGTGCCCCCTCCTCGGAGCCATATCTGCATTGGTAGTGCGGAGCGTGCCGCGCGATAGCAGGTGCTGTCGCACAGAGCGGCACGCGGCACTCCGGCGAGTGGCGGCGGGACGCGAGAAGGTGATGAACACGGACAATGGAGGCCCCAGCGGCGCAATCAGGAGGTTCGCTGGGACAAGAACCGACGCATCTCGGGACTGCAGATCCCGGAAGAAGTGGGCGCGGGCGTACCTCATCGTACAGAGGTCGAAGGGGATGCCTGCGACGGCCCTAGGGCCGATGCTTTTCACGCTCTTAGACGACGTCGCCGCCCAGGCGCTGGAAGTGGTCGACATGGACGACCTGGAGCAGGAGGGCGGCGAGCAGCAGATTTTCGAGACACTCGACTCACGGTTTCCCAACGTGGCTGCTCACGACAGGCTGGAAGAGGCACTGAAGGATGTGTTCACGATTCGCCTGACCAAGGGCGAGTCGATGGCGGGCGCCCAAGCGGCGTTCGCCAAAGGCGAGGCCGAGGTTGTGGTGCTGCCGGACATGGCGCAGGGCTACTTGCTGCTGCTGGGGACGTCCCTGGCACCACAGAACTTCGCGGTCGTCCTGGCGGCCTCGGGAAGATCGTACAAGGAGAAGAGTGTGGCCATGGCGCTCTGGACGACCTACCCCAACGGTACGGCAGACTTCGGCCAGCAGTCGAAGGCCTTCGGCGCTCACGTGGCAGAGGAGACCGACGAGAGCGAGGACATCGCGGACATTGCAGCGCTGCTGGCGGGCTACGAAGCGGCAGATGTCGGGGAAGAGGGGGACGTCCTGGACGAGAGTGAGGCCATCGAGATCCAGGTGTCGTGGCGAGACCAGCGGAACCGGATCTCGAAGGAGCATCTAGCGTGGGGCTTCGGCCCCAAGAAGCCGGATATGAAGGCCATGGCGAAGAAAGTGAGATGCTATAACTGTGACGAGGTCGGTCATTCCGGTCGGGACTGTACTAAGCCTCGTCGACAACGCGGACCACCACCACGAGACTAGAAGGGGAAGGGCAAGAATGGCGAGAAGCGCGGACACGTGGTCATGATCATCGAGAGTGACTCCGACGAGGGCGTTTTCGTGGTGGACGACGAGGAGAGCCTCGAGTGCGACCTGTGTGAGGATGAGTACCAGCAGCCCCTGCACGACGACGAAGGTGGCTGCAGTGACGAGTGCGACTGCGAGCTGGCCACCGACGAGGACGATGACGTCGATCAGGACATTGACGGCCTGTGTGAGGCGTACGCGGCGATGCGGGACGACATGGATGATGTGATCGAGGCGTACCGCAGGCCGACGGCAGACACCGAGGAAGAGGAGGTCGGCCTGGAGGCGCTGATCGCGTCAGCGCACGAGCCGGGCTCAGGCGTGGTCGACACCGGTTGCGGCAAGGGCGTCATCGGTGAGAAGACGCTCGAGGATCACAAGGCGGTGATGAAGAAGGCAGGCCTCACGGTGAAGACCCTCAGGCAAGCGAAGGCGACGACTTTCGGGTTCGGCAACCAGGAGACGCTCGAGTCGATCTACACGGCTGAGCTGCAGTGCCGAGTGGGCGGCCGAATCTTGGTGCTGCGCCTGTGCGTCGTTCCTGGCAGAACCCCACTGCTAGTGAGCAAACCTATGCTCAAAGCCCTGGGGGCGCAGCTGGGCATGGAGCGAGACGAGGTCCGCTTCACGAGGATCAACGTCACCGTGCCGCTCAGGGTCGCGGGCAGCGGCCACTACCAGCTGAACCTGTGTGAGATGAGGAACGCGGACAGGAGGAAGATTCAGACGGCCGAGGTCGACGTGCTGGAGGTGGAGAAGCAGGATGACGCGAGGACGGCAGATGAGCAGAGGGAGCTGGAGGCGTTCGTCGCCGAGGCAACGTCAAGTTTTCGATAGGGCCGAGCCGGAGCCCTGAGGCTGACGGCGACTGGGACGACACCAACGTGCTGTGGTCAGCAGGCGTCACCGACATCATGAGCCGGCGGGCCAAGCGGATGGTGACCATGGGTCTGCTGGAGGCGAAGTCCAAGCTGGACCGCCAGCCGAAGTGCCTGGAGATTTTCTCCGAGCCTCGAGTGACGCCCGACCTTGGGGCCATGGGATTCCAGAACGTCGGTGCGTTCGATCTGAAGAACGGCTGGGATGCTCAGCGCTCGACGGACCGACACAAGATCTTACACCTGATTGACGACGAGGAGCCCGAATACGTGGGCATGAGCCCTCCGTGTGGACCCCTCTCGATTCTGCAGAACCTGACAGCTGACCACGTGCGGCGAGACCCTGAGAAGTTTCAGCGAGTAGTCAGAGAGGCGGTCGGATATCTGAGACTCCGTGTGCGGATCAGGGGTGGCCGCTACTCTGCGCTCGAGGTCCCTCCAACGGCAAAGTCCTGGGACTATGCATCGGTGCACCGCATTTCGGTCAGCAGGTGCCGGGTGGGCCTGAAGGACTCGGTGACGAGGGAGCTGATGTCCAAGAAGTGGTGCTCCGCAACCAACGAGGACATGCTCAGGTGGACGCTGAAGGAGCTGCGGTGCCCTTGTGATCTCGAACACCAGTGGTGCTGGGACGGCTCGGGGGATACCAAAAGGATCTCATTCTCAGAGAAGTACCCTAAGGACCTGTGCAAGAAGATAGCTGGAGCCGTGGGGAGCCAGCTGGAGATGGACTACGCCTTCCTCATGGCGGACGCCCTGACGACGACGACGACGATGCAATCTTCAAGCGACGCAAGCTGTCGCTCGAGGCGTCCCTCCGGAGGCTGCATTCCAGCCTCGGCCACCCGAGCAACGAGGACATGGTCAGAATCCTGAAGCACGTCAAGGCAAGTGAGATGGTGCAGGTCTTGGCGCGGACGTGTGCCTGCTCGATCGGTGAGGGACGGCGGTTTCCCAAGACCGTGCGGCGCGTGAAGGTGCCGTCTAAGATGGCGCCATTGAGGCTGGTCGAGCTGGACGTAAAGGAGCTACCGGACTGGAAGGTCGGGATGAAGGTGAAGGCCCTGAACATCGTGTCCCAGCAGCGGCCTACACAAATGCCTCCCGTATTTGTCCAGGAGACCGGCAAGGTTCTGAAGGAGCTATTCGAGAGTGGCTGGTGTCAGCCGTATGGACCGCCGGCGTTTCTGAAGTGCGATGCGGGTAAGACCAACTTGGGCCAGGACATTGTCGTTGCGTTCGAGGAGCAAGGAAAGGAAGTTAGTGGCACTGCAGGAGAAGCTCACGAGCTGGTCGGCCGTGCTGAGCGTCATGGGACGTGGTTCGAGGATGCGCTGAATAAGGTGCAGGATCAGACCAACCCGAAGGACGAGAGGGAATACAGGTCGTGCGTGCGACGCTCCCCTCCGTGTACATGGCTTCTCTCCGTTCCAGATCGCCCAGGAGGAACCCAGAGGTCCCTCGGACCTGATGCAGTAGGGCCCGATCACCGTTAACCACAGCGTGCTCTTCCGCTCGCCGAGATGGAGAGATGCCGACAAGCGGCGAGGGCCTCCGTACTGGAGGACATGGACAATTTCGCGGCCAGGGCGGCTCTTGACAATCGTCCCAAAGGTGCTCAGACGGTCAAGCCGGGAGACCGAGTTGCCGTGTGGTGCCGTGGCAGGGGCATACCTGGAAAGAAGGCGCACACCTGCGGGCGTGGGTCAGCCGTGATCCTGGGCACCGTGCGCGGCAACTTCTGGGTCGCCATGCCGGGTGTGGTCATCAAGGCGTCGCCGGAACAGCTGCGACACGCCACCGAGGAGGAGAAGCTGGTCGCCGAGGTCGTCCAGCCTGAGCTCCGAATCCCGGCGAAGGAGGTCATAAATGGCCAAGGTCCCCAGCGCGGGTTCATGGACATCACGGCGGACGAGCAGCCCCCTGGCGCGGCGCCAGCAGGTGCGGCTCCAGGCCCGACTGCTGAGGTGCCTTCGGAGGCGGACACACCGGCCGAGGATGAGGCGGAGGAGCTGCCGGCGCGATCCGGACCTGGCGGCCACGACGGAGGTGCGGAAGCAGCGCTTTAGTCCAAGGCTCCAGCCGAGCTACCGACCCCTGAGATGACGGCTGACGCGACGGTGCCTCGTCGCCTGGTGGGCAAGAGGACGGTCAACCCGGCGGAGGTGCCTAGGATGTCCGAGGACATCTACAGCGTGCTGATGGCGAGCGTGGTGTCCGACACCGTGGAGGACGAGGAGGAGCTGTGCGTGCTGTACGTGGACGCAGAAGAGGATGAGGAGCTGGAGGATGCAAGGCTGGCGGGCGGCTGGCGCGAGCTCAACCGGAAGGACCCAAAGTGGACTTGTGAGGAGGGCATCGCGAAGATAGACGCCGGCATCGGCAAGGAGATGTATAACCTGTTTTACAAGAAGAAGGCTCTGTCACCAGTGTGCCGGGTCGAGTCGGATGAGATCCGACGGACGTGCCCGGAGCGGATCGTCGGCAGCCGGATGATCTTGACGAGTAAAGTCAGTGACACGGAGATGGAAATGGACAAGGCGCGCCTGTGCAATCGAGGCTACACGGACCTCGACCTGATGGTGCTCACGCAGGAGAACAGGACTTCTTCGCCGACCCTCTCGCAGAATGGGAAAGCTGTGGCCTACCAGCTGCTGACCTCTCATGGCTTCCAGGTTCAGATCGGTGAGGTCGAAGGGGCTTTCCTCGAGGCAGATCCCACCAAGCGTGAGGGCGGCGACCTGTACCTGCAGCAGCCGCGCGGAGGCATTCTAGGACTCCATCCCGACCAGCTGCTGAAGGTGATCAGGCCGATCTTCGGCTTCAACGACGCCCCGCCTCAGTGGTGGGAAAAATTCAGAGACACCGTCCTGGACTGAAGCCGAGCGACGGGTGTGAGAGCTGGCGTCAATCCAAGCTGGACCCGTACCTGTTATTTCTGTTCAAAGGCCGGCGCTTGCAAGGACTGATATTGACGCATGTCGATGACATCCTGACCGGTGGAAAAGGGAACAAGTACGACGCGTTCATTAGCTTCCTTCGAGAGAGGTTCCCCTTGCCCAAGTGGAAGGTCAATGAGGGGAAGTTCTGCGGCTCCTATCTTGTCCAAAATCCCGGGTCCATGGAAATAACTGTCTCTCAGAAGGAGCTTGCCGAGTCCACGAAGCCAGCTGGTGTGAGGTCCCGAGCTTCCCCCGAGACCCCGGCAACCGATAAGGAGATCGCGAACTTTCGTGCCATGCTGGGGTGCGGCAACTGGCTAGCCCTGGAGTCCAGGCCAGAACTGGCGGTCCAGGTTTCGCTGAGTCAGCAGTGCGTGCCGAGGCCGAATGTGGGGGAGGTGAGACTCGGGAACTGGAATTTTCGAACCTGTCCTGGAAGAGATCCGATCGTGAGACACGATCGTGAATTCTCGAGACACGATCGTGAGATCCGATCGTGAGACACGATCGTCCTGTCCTGTCGGTGAATTCTCGAGGCACGCAATTTTCGAGCCTGTCCTGGAAGATCAAGCCCGTTCCGATCGATCGACTCCGAATTCTCATGCCCGCCGACGCGTCGAGCCAGGACACCTCGAAATCCGGGGCCCAGGCTGGTTAATGTCATCGCCGCGACCGACGTGAACATGACCCGAGACGAGCTGAGCCCGGGGAACCCTCTGGCTTGGAAAAGCTGTGGCCTTCGCCGTGTCATTTCGTCGACCTCTCGCGGCTGAGATCCAGGCCCAGATGAACGGTGTGGGTCACCTCGAGTGGATTTCGTGCCTGCTCCTCGAGGGCATCGACGGGGAGTTTTGTCTGCGTCGACGGTCAGAGTATCTCCCACAACTGACTCCCATCGCCGTCACAGACTGCAAGTCGTTGTACGATCACATCATGATCGGCTGTGGGAGCACGGGGTCATGCTCGGACAAACGGCTGGCTGTCAATCTGGTCAGGACCAAGGAGAGCGTGAAGCGCCTAGGAGTAAGTTATCGATGGGTGCCGTCGGCTCTACAGTTAGCAGATATATTGACTAAAGACAAAGCCGAGCCAGCCGACAAGTCGTGGGCTACGAAGACTAGCAGGAAATATCAATTAGTCAACGAGTCAGCAGTCATGGCCGCAGCAGCCCAAGAGCCTGTCCGTCGCCAACTTCTTTCGGCCCGTAGCAAGAAGGAGCGGGCCGGTTGCAAACCATCACCGTCTGCGCCCGGCCATGGTCAAGTTCGAGAGCATCCAAGTGGAGCCGACTCGCCACTCGGAGACGACGTGCAGGGTCGTGACCAACATGTACAGTCTGCGGGATCCAGAGACCAAGCAGGTGCGCTACACGGCGACGCTGACCTGGAGCAAGGGGACGAGGAACATCGATATCAGGACGGTAGTGATCGCCGAGGATGCGGCTCTGCTGCGCATGCAGACCCAGCACGGCGTGTACTGCTACACGCTGGACGGCAAGGAGCTGGAGACGACGGAGGACACGGAGAACGTGGTCGAGGGCCTGCGCGTGGCGGCCGAGCGCTTGTACTGCGATGTGCCGGACCAGTCGGACACGAGCGCGGGGAGCGTCATAGCGCCCCAGATGCCAGACGATGCGGAGCTCAAGCAGGCGATCGAGAACATGCTCGAGTGGGGAAACCAGGAGCTGGCGAACCACGAGGACCAGCGCGTGAGGTGGATCTAGCCGATGGTTCGTGAGTTCACGGCCCCGTGACTACTTGCTCCCGCAGGTGAGCGAGGGCATGGAGATCGGGGAGGGCAAGCCGCCGCCGCAGCCGGCCGCGGACGCCTCTTCTGGGCCGTCGGCGGGCGGGGGGGGACGAGCGATCCCGTCCAAGAAGTGAGCGTGAATGGAGTGAGTTTCGTGCGGCCATCTGGGGACCGCTGCAGCCTCAATGACGCATATTTGTTTGTTTTTAGTCAGTGCTAATCTCAGGGCCTGCTGGGCCCATTACGTGTTCAGGCATGTGTATGCTACGCATGCGTATGTATAATGCGCGTGGTGATGCTGCAGCATTTTGGCTTGCCACAGGAGTGGAAAAGAGGGTGCGGGTGCCCCCTCCTCGGAGCCATATCTGCAGGATGTCAGCCTTGTGTGAGAGGATTCGGGTATAGCAGCAGGCCGCAGATGCCGCTTCAAGAAGCTAAGTTTTGTGCAGAGCTCGAGGCTCTGTGACTTCCGTCCAACGCTGGCGGTGACGGCACATTTTATTGCGCCAAAGCAATCCCCCGCCGCCGGTTGCCGGCTCGTCCGAGGCCCGCGCGCGGCGGCGTCGCGCCCCCCCTGCCTGGTTGCCGTTTCGTCCGAGGCTGGAGCAGGGCGGGCCGCGCGCCTGCGCTCGCGGGTAGCGATCTGGCATCTCAATGCTGTGCACTCCCCCCTTCGTGTGTTCCGTTTCGTTCCGTTCCTCCTGATCATCATCATCATCAGCAACATGATTATGATCGTGATCATGATCATGCTCATCATCATCATCATCATCATCATCAGCATCATCATCATCATTATCATCATCATCATCGTCGTCGTCATCATCATCATAATCGTCATCATCATCACCGCCATCACCACCATCATTATCATCATCATGATCATCATCCGCACCATCATCAGCATCATCATCAGCATCATCGTCAGCATCATCCTCATCATAATGAGCACCATCTTTGTCATCTGCATCCTTATCATGAACAGGACCACCACCATCATCAGCATCATCAGCAGCATCATCACCATCATCACCATCAGCAAGAGCAGCAACATACGCATCATCATCATCATCATCATCATCATCATCATCATCGACATCAGCAGCATGGTCAGCATTCTTAGCATCCTCCTCCTCCTTCTTATCATCATCCTCAAGCTCATCTTCCTCCTTCTCCCCGTCATCATCATCAGCATCATCATCACCATCATCATCGTCATCATCATCGTCAGCAGCAGCATCAGCATCATCAGTTTCATCAGCATCATCAGCATCATCATCGTCATCGTGACCACCACCACCATCAACCGCCATCGTCCTCCTGCTCCTCTTCATCATCATCATGATCGTCATCGTCATCATAATCAGCATCATCACCATCATTCGTACCATCATCATCAGCATCCTCATCCTCATCGTCAGCATCATCCTCATCACAGTCAGCAACATCATCGTCATCTCCAGTCATCTCATCATTAACACCACCACCACCATCACCACCAGCAGTATCAGCATCACCACCATCAGCATCAACAGCAACAGCAACATACGCATCGCCATCATCATCCTCATCTTCATCGTCATCATCATTAGCATCACCATGAACATGATCATCAGCATTATCATCATCACCACCACCACCACCATCATCCTCATCCTCATCCTCATCCTCATCCTCATCATCATCATCATCATCATCAGCATCATCATCATCATATTCATCAGCTTCATCATCATCATCAGTATCATCAGCATCATCATCATCGTCACCAACACCATCGCCATCGCCATCCTGCTCCTCATCCTCCTCTTCCTGTTCCTCCTCTTCCTCGGCCCTTCGGCCTTGTCTCTTGCGTGCCCCTGCTCGTCGCCCTTCTAGCTCTCCTCTTTGTCTAGCTCCCCGCCGTGCTACTGTTGCCTCGAGCGGCGGCGCATGAGTTCGGAGGATGTCTCGAGCGGCGGCACTCGAATTGTGAGGATGTCTCGAGCCGCTGCGTTCGAGTTGGCGCTCCTGGCGCTCCTGCCGCTCCTGGCACTTCTGACGCTCCTGATGCTCCAGACGCTCTGGCGCTCCTGACGCTCCCGACGCTCCTGACGCCCCTGACGCCCCCGACTCTCCCAACGCTGCCTGACGCCCGACGCCCCTGACGCTCCTGACGCTCCTGACGCCCCTGACGCTCCGCTTTAGACGCCCTGGAGCGTCAGGAACGTTAGGAGCGTCAAAGGCGTCAGGAGCGTTGAAAGCGTCAGAGCGTCAGCACCTTCTTCGTGGGCGCGCTGCGCCACCACTCTGTCTCGAGCGGCGGCGCCCGAATTGTGAAGGTGCCTCGAGCGGCGGCGCCCGAGTTGTGGACGCCCCTGACGCTCCTGATGCTCCTGACTCTCTGACGCTCCTGTCGCTCCAGACGCTCCTGGCGCTCCTGGCGCTCCTGACGCTCCTGGCGCTCCTGACGCTCCTGACGCTCCTGACGCCCCTGACGCTCCCGACGCTCCCGACGCTCCTGACGCCCCTGACGCCCCCGATTTTCCCAACGCTCCCTGACGTCCGTGACGCCCCTGACGCTCCTGACGCTCCCAACGCTCTCGACGCTCCCGACGCTCCTGACGATCCTGACGCTCAGTTTAAGATTCGGTCGGGCGTGTCCCCCCACAGGCGGATCTGAGATGAAACATAGAAAACAGTCAAACAATGCACCCTAATGGTCAAACAGTGATAGAAACATCATCCCCAGACTATTTATCTCCTATTCTTGAATATTCCTGCCGTAGAGGGACATGCCAGACTTAAGCTTAAGATCGCCTCGGGAAGCCGAGGAGGAGGACGGTGGACGGGGTGCTTGAGCCAAGCGCCAACTCTAGACGGGGTGCTGAACCAGAGTGGGTCTTCGGCCTACTCCCTGCTGCACAGCTGCAGGGGGCACGGTGTCGGGGGTTGCCGAAGGCAGTTGGATGTTGAGCAAGCTGATCTGGCAGAACGCAACGAAGAATAGGAATAGGTACGAATACGAATCTCCGGCAGGTGAGATCGCGTGGTACAGCTCTATCCAATCATTCCCGCCAGTCACAGCTGCGAAAAGACTGAGGACAGAACTACTCATCGAACCGAACTTAGCGATGAGGATTTCCCTGCTATCCATCCCGTGATAACCATCACCACGCAGAGCAGGACCGTCGGTTTCGACATGTTCCTGCAGGTACGTCGTCGCACCCTGCACGAAGACAATAGAGAACATGTACATAATCAACATCATCATAGCGACACTCCAGAAGAGTGAGCGGCAAGATCCAATCAAACAATCCCAAATGAGGCGCAACTCCTTCAGAAAGTGAACGAGCCGGAAAACGCGGAACACCCTGGTGACCTTCAGAGTCCTGAGGACGCGCACGAAGCCGAGCCCCCGGGAGGTCCCCGCTGCCAGAAGCGTCTCCACGAAGTCGACCAAAACAATCACAAAATCTAACCAATTCCAGCCAGCTTCGTCGTTGCAGAAAAAATAAAGCCTGTGGACAGCTATCCGCAGGACAAGTTCTACCAGGTAGATTGTCAAGAACACGTTCTCGATAGGAAACATCCACGGAAGATCGTCGTCTGGATTCTGCGCCCGATGGTTCACAAACCATGTCATCCAACACGTGTTTATGAATATGACAAGATTGAAAAAATAGGTCGACTTCCGCTCCAGGGCCGCGAGGAAGCCCGTGCGCTCAGGCTCGCTGATGCTCATGTATGCCGAGTAATATACTTCTGCCAACACTTCCTTGGTTCTCGCGACCGACTCTGATGCACAACGGGTAACGGAATTGAGCTCCTCCAAAGAGTTCCACGACGACCTGCGACGCAGCTTGGGGCGGCGCTGATCAACTCGCTGATCAACCCGCTCGGTCGTGGCCTCGCTGACGCACTGGTGATCCTCGCCCTGCAAACCGAATCCCCGCCTGGCATTCTTGCCAAGCACCGCCGAAGTGACGGCTGGTGGCGAGACGCCCCCGCGCACCCGTGCCGCGCCGCTGCCGTGGTGCGCTCCTCCCCCTGCGGGCTGGGCAGGCGTGGGGGTCACCCGCAACGCCGTCTCCGCAGTCGCCGCACGGCTGCCGACGAGCGCCTCCGCACTGAGCCGGAGAGGCGGCATCGACGGCGCCTCTCCGGTCACCGCGCTGTCGTCACCGGGCGCTCCGGCCCCGAGCCGGGCAGAGGTCATGGTCGCCTGCGACGCCGTCTCCGTCTGCTTGCTGCCCCCGGGCTCCTGAGGGAGAGGGCAGGGGGTGCGTGAGAGGCGGAAGTGGCACGGGGGGAAGAGACGGGAGGGCAGGGGGGCAGGAGGGGTCTCTTCCTCCTCATCCTCCTCCTCCCTCTCTTCCTTCTCCTCCTCCTCCTCCTCCTCCTCCTCCTGCTCCTCCTCCTCCTTCCTCCCTGAGATCCGACAGCGCGAAAGCATTGAAACACCAAAAGAAATGACAACGGGAGCCACAGACCCCATCTCTCTGCGTCCTTTCTTTCGGGCCAGAGCGATCTGTGAGGGTCCTGGGGCACGCTTGGCGAAAACGCCTCGCCCGAAACAATTGAAACGCCAGGAGCTCAGGGTGGCCGCCGTCGCACGAGCGTCCTGTCTTGCCCGAGGGGGCCTCGGCGCGGGTTGGCGCCCCGAAGAGGCCTCGCTGAGTCGCCGGTGCGGGTGGAGCTGCAGGCCTGCCTGCTCCCCTCCTGTACTCCCCACCTGCGAAGGACGAGTGGGAGGAGGGGGAGGAGGAGGAGAAGGAGGAGGAGGAGGGGGAGGAGAAGGAGGAGGAGGGAGAGGAGGGATGGGGTTTCGTTGGTTGGGCTGCTGCCGACGGCGGCCGCGTATCTGGGACGGGTGCTTCAGAAGAGGGGTGGGGGCGGCCAGGGCAGGACGACGCCCGAACCGAGGACGGGGAGGGGGAAGAAGGAGGAGACGGACGAGGAAGAAGGGGTGGAGGGGGAGAGGGCCTGGGGGGGAGGGGAAATGGGGGGCGGGACCGAGCGGGGGGGCCAGGGGTACATGGGGTAGGAGGAGGAGGGGAGGAGGAGGAGGAGGAGGAGGAGGAGGAGGAGGAGGAGAAAGGAGGAGGAGGAGGAGGAGGAGGAGGAGGAGGAGGAGGAGGATGAGGGGAGGGAAGGGGCCGCTGCCGCCACTTCCGCTCCTCGTGGGCGGCGCGCCGCAGAAGGATCTCAGACACGAGCGCGTGGTGCCTCGCGATGTCCCTCGCGACGTCGCCCAGCTGCCGGGTCAGCTCCTCCTGTTGGCGGCGAGCGAGGGGGGGAAGTGAGAAGGAGAAGGCCTTCTCAGAAGGCGGCGGGACTTCTCAGAGCTCTCGCGCCGTCTGGGAAATTATGTTTGTCTTCGGGGACGGCTGAGACAACTTCTCAGAAGGCCGGGGGATTTAAGGCCTTCTCCTTCTCCTTCCCCCCTTCGCTCGCCGCCGATCCTGGCGCTGGCCCGAGGCCTCCATCAGCGACTGCTGCTCCTTCCACGGAGGCCATAGCTCTATGCCCGCTGCCTTCCCACCCGCCTCCAACAGGAGGAGGGGGCGACGAGGAGGGTGAGGGGTAGAGGGATCGGAGAGGGGACGACCGGCGCAACAGAAAGGGGAGCATGAGGGAGGGTAGGTGCAGGAGTAAAGGTGAGTGGAGGGGGAATGGACACCACTCAGGCATACGATTACACCCCCTCGCGCGAGCCTGGCAATCGGTCATGGGTTTCTACACGCTCTCTGGCAGAGCCTCTATCTGAAACCCTTTCTCAAAGCCTCTGCATTCACCCCACCTCGGCCAACATTTCCACTTCTTGCTCTGCACCTGGCTCTTGTCGAGGACGCTGGCGGCACTTCCCTGGCCGCTCCCGGGTGTTTGACGCACGTGAGCACGTCGTGTCGCGAGTTATCTCTTTGTATGGTTGTGGCGACGACTGACGACTGACACGTACTAGGGACGCGATGGTCGCCTCTCGATGGCCTCGCGTGCGGTTGGAGGCCGCTTGGATACCACCTGGGGGCGTCGTGAGTTTTGTGAGGGACTTCGGGGCCTGTTGGGGCCTTGTCTGGTGCCTCTTGACTGCTTCGGGGGACGTCTTGAGGGCCTACTTGAAATGTTTTGGGCCGTCTTCGGGAGCCTCTCGAGGGCTTCTGGTAGGCGTCCTGCGGGCGTGTTGAAGGTCTGGTGCCCAGTCCTGCTCCCGACGGTTCTGCCGAGTTCTCAAGAGAAGGCTCGGTTGAACTGCTGTTCTGTTGGACAGTCTGTGCGGATCTCGGGGCCGTCCTGGGGCACTCTGAAGCTGCATGTTGACACCATCCAAGATCCATAACAAATGTCTAGGCCGATGCGGTGTTTGGTGCTCCATGCTCGTACCCGGTGCGGGGGCTTCTCGGGATCTCGGGCGCGTCGCTGGCCCGTTTTGAACTGGACTCGTGGCACTGTGCAGCCGTCTGAAGGCGTTCGTGGACAACTTTGGGTTAGGGAGCCGAACAAGAGCCGGGTCAGCGCTGGCCTCATGCAACTGAACTGCTCGAGCACCACTAGGGCCGCACGAGCTCTGACCTGACCAATTGGCCAGAAGGCAACTCAATCAAGACCACAATCAGTCCAAACGGAACAGTGCTCCGCCCTCCCAGGAATCCACCTGAAGGGACTCGGGCCAGCCAGACCAAAGCGCTGACCAAATCTTTTTTCTGATTTCGATTTGGCCCATCTTCGGGCATCTGGAACCACCGGAATCGGGCTTTTGTGGGGGGTACGCAGGCAAAGTGAAGCCCCGATGGATGGACTCAGTGCGGGGGTACGCAGGCAGAGTTGAGTCCCGATGGGTGGACACAGAGAGCGTACACGGTCAGGAACTTTTGGATGGGGTGTCGCGGCGGCGGCCTCGGCGACACGCCATTACTTTCGCAAGTGGAAAGCGTGTCGCTCTGCTCCTTGGGGCGGGAGGTCCAGAAAAGCTTGGGACCGTGACGCCTCGAGACTGGGAAGCGGATCACGTGTCGCGCCGAAGTGCGGTGGGCCAGAAACGGCGGAGCGACACGCTAAGCCACAGTTCCTGATCGTAGCCAAGCGACGGTCGATTGTGCCAAACACTTGACAATATTGCCTCGCACGGCCAATTCGCCGCAGGCTGGAGCGGCCAGATCTGAAGGCGGAGCCGTTTTGGGACTACCGCGGGTTCGTGTCGTGTCGACCCTGGCATTGGATCTTGACACGGTGGGTGTTGATCAACCTGGAACGATCGACCGTTTCCGAAACGTCTGATCGTTCCACAACGACAGATTCTGGGTCGCCGGCGGCGTTCAGCGTGGAACGCCAGCGGCGGGGTCGACGCCGGTCGACACGGCGCGAACCAGGCGCTGGCCGATTGCGCCGAACACTCGACAATATGGCTTCGCACGGCCACCGCCGCTGGCTGGAGCGGCCGGGTCCACATGCGGAGCCGTTTTGGGGCTATGATGTGGCCAACTAGGAGATTTCTTTAGGGGAACAAAAAATGACATAAACCTAAAAACTCGGAGGTCCGCGCGGATTTCTCGGATCGGCGCTGGGGCCCCCCGGCGGTGCCTCCGGCGCCGCCCCTGGCGCGCTCCGCGCGCCAGAGAGGGGGCCCCAGCGCCGACCCGAGAAATCCGCGCGGACCTCCGAGTTTTATGTTTATGCCACTTTTTGTTCCCCTATTCTTGTTGGAGGCGGCCGGGGGGTCTGAACAGGTTGGGGCTCCAGAGAATCTGTCAGGAGGGGGGCTGAGGCCAAATCTGCTCAAGACCGGTCCCTAGACCCCTCCCTGGGTACATCTGGCGTGGTTCTGCACCCCGGATTTGTCTTTGACGGTCCTGGGGCCCAGGAACGAAGCAGAAGAAGGCAAAACGCAGCCTCGAGCCCAACAACTCGAACCTGCCCGCTCCTCCTGCTGGCCAGAACCGGTGCTGGGCCATCTCAGATCCCCCGCCAGCTCCAACTTTCCTGGGCTCTCTTGGGCTGGGGCTTCCGAGGGGAGGCCTCTGGATCATCCTGCGGAGCACAAGAGCGCAGCCGCGGGGCCCCCGGGGGGCCATCTTGGGAGCCCCTCGCGGGGGGCATGGCCGGTGGGCCCAAAGACCCCAGGGCCGAGAGCAGCCCGACGCGCCCACGCGCCCACGCGCCGGCCCCAGGAAACGGCGACGCGCGAGGTGCAGAGCGACCGGGCACGTCGGCCGCAGATGTACCGCGCAAGATCGGCAAGGAGGGGAGGGAGGAGGGCGACGACATGAAGCACATCCAGGGCTTCCAGAGAGTAGCCTTCACGAGCTCGAGTGCCAAAGGAACGGCCTTCGATCGCTGATCTCGAAAAGGGGGGGGAGAGGAGGCTGAGGACATGGTGAGCGAGGAGTGCGCCTCCCTGGTCAAGCCAGGAACTCGCATACACCATCTTGGCCCCTAGATGGACCTGGCCAGGATCGGTGAGGTGGTCAGTTGACGTCGACCGAGACCCAGCCTAACCAACACAGCAAGCCCCCAGAGAACAAGCACTGCTCGAGGGAAGACAAAGTGCGGCGCGCAGCGGGAGCGGCAGTCTCGTCTATCCCGCGGAGGGCGACAATCCATACCCGAACATGGGGCAAGTATCGGCCCGTGGAGAGGGCCACTCTCGCGGCGGACTCTGGGGCACTGTGGCCTATATTTTCGCACTGACACCTTCGAGGCGTCCACCACCATGCCCTTGATCTCCTCGAAGCACTTGATCTGCGAGTCTTCCCAGCCGGAGATGCGCCCCGTGAGGTCGTACCTTGGCCGAGTGGATATCCGAAGACTGTGCGGCCCCCGTACAGCACGCATCTACCTCTTCTGGCATACCGTGTCCCCTCCTTGGTCCGACCCCCCCCCCAGGGTAGGACTGCCTTGGGCTTTAGATGGGGCCCTGCACCATACGTCGTGGAAGAATGATGTGGCCGCATCGCGCGGGCGGCCAATGGACCGACCGCTCAAGCTCAATCCGGGAGCGCTGGCCTCCGCGAACTCGTCCTGGAGCGAGTGAGTATGAAGAGGAGGAGGGGCGAGGGAGGAGGAGGAAGAGGAGGACAATGTAAACCCAAGAGTCATCAACAATGTTGGAATAAACCCTACCTCCAAGCTCCCACTTTCTCCATAGGCCCCTACAACGGTTCATGGTCACCGAGGGAACTGCCTCGTCGGAAGACAACCGTGTGAAGACCTTGAAGCATACCAAAACAGTGCTCTCGGGATTCAATCGCCACGGATCAACCCGACTGTTGCGTCTTGACGATCCTGAATAATGCCAGAACGACATTCCTAGGTCTTCAACACCGCGAACCAACGTAACTGTCGCACCCTCATGATGCCGAATCCTTCCAAAACACCATTTCTGGTACGCTGATCATGGGAACCCGCGAAGCTCCTGCATCTTTGTCTAAAAGAGTGCACGCGGCGCTAAGGCGAGAACAACATGCTGAAAAAGAACCGCCCTCAATCCATGAAACTCTTGCACATCTTTTAAAACGAATGCACGCGGCGCTAAAGCGAGAACAACATTATGAGAACGGCCCGCCTTCAATCCGTGAAACTCTTGCACACGTTTAGAGCGAATATGCGCGGCACTAAAGCGAGAACCAAATTTTGAAAACCATCCGCCCTCAATCCGTGAAACTGTTTGCGAATGTGTAAAACGAATGTGCGCGGCGGGTGGGCGAGAGCCACACTTTGAAAATGCCCCACCCTCCATCGGTGGAACTGTTGCCAATGTTAAGTTTCAGGGTCGTAACTGGTGAGGAAGTCTCAGGCGAAACGCCTGGCCCGTCCTAAACATTGGCCTCGGGGTGCGACAGGGACAACTGATTTGAATGACAAGAAATGGAGGAGGAGCAAGAGGAGGAGAAGGAGGAGGAGGGAATACAACTGAGGAGGAACAGGAGACGAAGATCGGGGATCCTGGAGAAGAAGGAAGAAGAGGAGGAGGCGGAGGTGGAAAAAGGGGGAGGGGGGACACGTGAGGAGGAAAAGGAGGAACAGAACGAGGAGATCGGAGAAGAAGAAAGAGGAGGAGGAGGAGGAGGACGAGGAAGGAAGACAACCAAAGGAGGAAAAAGGAGAAGAACGAGGAGAAGGGAGAAACAGGAGAAGGAGGAGGAGGAAAAGGAGTAGAGAGGACAACTGAGGAGGAAAAGGAGGAAACGAACGAGGAGAAGGGAAACTAAGGAAGCAGAGGAGGAGGAGGGGGAGGAAAAGGGGGGGAAGGACAACTGAGGAGAAGAACAAGGAGAAGAACGAACAGAAGGGAGAAGAAGGAAGAGGAGGAGGAGGAGAAGAAGAAGGAATAGGAGGAGGTAGAGGATGGTGACGACGAGGAACAGGGGATCGAGGAGAGATGACGAGGGTCAGTCAGGGAGAGGGGAAGGAGGATGGACGAGGAAAAGGACGGGAAGGAGAGAAAGGACGGATGAGGAGGGATGAGTGAGGATGGCTTTGGACTGCAGGCTCGCCGTTGCGTGCGTATCAAGTTGAGAGGGCGAAGGGAGGGAGAAGGGAGGAGGGAGGGTGGAGGAGGGTGGGTGAGGATGAGAAAGGACGAGCTGTAGGAGCTGGAGGGGGAAGGAGTGAAGAGGGAAGAGGAGGATGAGAGGGAGAGGGAGAGGGCAAGTTAGGTGCGCTCGCGTCAACATCTGACATCCTACCCCTCCCTCCCATCCCTTACCATGGCGCTGATTTTCTCTATCCGCGGACGCGTGTCGTAGCGGACCTGTGGCTCCGCGCGCGTGTGCGTAGTGGGTGGTGGTGCGCGTGCGTGCGTGCGTGTGTGCGTGGTTGTGGTTGTTGTGGTGGTGGTGTGTATGTGTGTGTGTGTGCGTGTGTGCGCGTGTGCTGTGGTGTGACGTGGTGTGGCGTCTTGGTGGTTTGGTGGTGGGCCAGGTGCGTACGTGCGTGATGGCGGTGGTGGTGTGGCGGTGGTTGTGTGTGTCTGTGTGTGTGCGTGTGTGTGTGTGTGTCTGTGTGTGTGTGTGCGTGTGTATGTGTGTGTGGTGTGCGTGCGTGCGTGTGTGTCTGTGTGTGCGCGCGTGTGATGTGGTGTGACGCGGTGTAGCGTGGTGGTGGTGGGTGGGGTAGTGCGGTGGTGGTGGCGGTGCGCGGTGGTGGTGCGCGTGCGTGCGTGCGTGCGTTGGTGGGTGGAAGTGGCGGTGGGTGTGCGTGCGGCGGGGCGGGGCGTGGTGCGGCGCGGTGGTGGCGGGCGGATGGGCGCGCGAGAAAGAGGCCCGCGCTGGGGCGAGAACGCCATCCTGAACGACGGAGGCAAAACACCGATCCGAAAATGAGGCCCACGCTGCAGCGGGAGCACGATTCGGAACGATTCGGGAGCAGAAATGAGGCCGGCGCCTCAGCGAGAGCAGCATTTTGAAACAAAAACGCATGCGAAAACCCAACTCCCGGGAATCCTGTGTAGAAAAACAGTACGCGGGGGGGGGGGTCTACTACTTTCAGGCCGCCTTCGGGGGAAGAGGGAGAGTAGTATTCATATTGAGTAATTGTAGAGGGATGTTGAGGAAAAGGAGGAGGAAAAGGAGGAGAAGGAGGAGGTAAAGAAGAGTAGGACGACGAAGAGGACGAGTAACGAGCGATCACATTGCAGTCAGGCTGCCTCCTAGCCCCAGTCGGGGAGGAGGAGGAAAGGACAATCATGATGTCATGATGATGCCTGCTCGGGGATGCCCAGGAGCTCCAGGATATCTAGCGGCCGTCTTTTCTGGAGCCCGAGCGAAACAGTACGACGTCTGGGAGTTCTTGGAAGTCTAGGAACACGTCATGCTCGTATGGCGCCCTGCTCCTCCGACAGGAGCAAGGGCGAACGATACCCAGACGCCCTCCCGTGACTGCGCCGAAGCGCGACCGAGCGAGCGCGCCACCCAGACAGAAACCTGGCCTGCTGGCCTGCTGGCGGTCAGCGCGTCGGGCCCAAGGGCAGGTTCCAGCACGAGGAGAGGCCTGTGACCATCGCCACGCCGGGAGCCCCCCCTTCGGACCACCAGACCGGCACCCTCTACAATTACACACTACGAATACTGCGCGCCTCTCTCTCTCTCTCTCTCTCTCTCCCCTGACTCTGTGCGGGAGATATTCGGCCCTCTCCGCCGCGTAGTGTTTTTGCGCACAGAATTTCAAACATTGTTGCTCTCATGGCTGCTTACAATCCGATCGTTTCAAAATGGTGCTCCCGCTGCAGCGTGGGCCTCATTTTCGGATCGGCGCGTTGCTCTGGTCGTTCATACTTGCGCTCTCGCGACAGCGTGGGCCACTTTTCTGGATCCGAGTCCTTTCTCATCGTTGTCGCCCCCCTTACTTCCCCTCCTCCGCCTTCCGCTGGTCATCATCCAGCTCCTCCCGCTCCTTCCACTCCGATTCCTGCTTCTGCTGTTCGTCCTCGTCCCCATCCTTTCACATCCTCCCCCTTTTCATCCTGCTCATCTTCCTGCTCGCCCGCCACCTCCTCTCTCTCTGTACGCAGCTCCCCTTCCCCGATTGCGCATGACAGGATGGGGTCGTTTGTTGGAGTTCGTGTTCGTCTATGACACGCGTCTGCAGACATAGAAACAATCAGCGCAATGAATGGGACGGGAGAGAGGAGCAGGAGGAGAAGGAGGAGGAGGAGGAGGAGGACGAGGAGGAGGTGGAGGAGGAAGAGCACCACAATCAGACAGAGAAACAATCAGCGCGATGTCAGCTGTGGCGCGAGCGCACCTCGCCTGCCTCCCCCCCTCTCTCCTGACCCACCCTTGCCTCATCCTCCTCCTCCTCCTGCTCCTCCTCCTCCTCCTCCTGCTCCTCCTCCTCCTCCCTCCACCTTCCTCCTCCCCCCTTCTCCCTCCCCCCGCCTCCCCCTCCCTCCTCCCTCCTCCCCTTGTCTCCCTCCCCCCCCTCTGCCCAGACCTCCTCGCGTCGTGAAACCTGGGGGGTCAATCTCGGCCCCTGGGGACCCTCACTCGGCCCCAGCACCGTCACAGATCAGCCTCGGGTGCAAAACCGGCCCCAGGCAAGGTGTCTGTAGGCCTCGGGAGCTCCACCCCCGGGCATCCGCCAATGTGAGGTCTGCAAGCCGCAGCCCCGCAGGTCCCGAGCGCTTTCCCGGGGGGCAGCTGTTCGGCCCGGGTCCACTTTTGATCGCCCCGGGGGCCCGGCAACGGCCTCAGCTGCGCGCAGGAGTGACCTTTAGGCAGGAGTGGCTCTCCGTGCCCGACTCCATGGGGCCGCGGGGAAGGCAAATCCACGCGCGCAGGCCAAAGGAGGGGTCCTCGTGGGCCCGCAGTCGAGGTCACTCCAGCGAGAGCTTACTCCTGCGTGGAACTGAGGGCCATCCGGGGCCGAGAACGAGGGAAACCCGCCAGAATGACACAAACCAGATCGTCGGAGACCTGGGAATGTGTGAGGAAACGCAAATGCGACGTCGGGGATCGCGGCCCCCCCGCCCCATCGCGCCCACTACCACCACCGCAAGGGGCTCGGAGGGAGAGGGAGGCGGAGAGGGCCATCTCAAAGTCGAGCCCAAGGAGCTCTCCCATGGCGCGCCCTGGTCGGGACTTCGAGGCGGACCCTGTCGGCCGCGGCCACGGGGGCCATGCCTTCTGGGGTCCCCAGAAGAGGGCGGGACACGGCCGAGGCTACGCCGCAGATCCAGACATCCGATGGTGTGACGTTTTCAATCCGCGACGCCCCAGAGGTCTCAACCTCTGAGGGCAGCTGTCATCCTGGATCCACTTTTGATGGTCCCAGGGCCTGGTGACGGGCACTGAGGCAGAAATTGAGGAAACACGCAGGATGTAAAAACAAGCATCAGAATAAGGGGGCCGACCGGTCGTTCATTGCCCCTGGGTGCGTGACAGAAGTGGTGTTCCTTCCATGGAAGTTCGCTTGTGTTGGACTTTCATCTCGAAAACATGATTGTTATGGACTGTTTCGATTACAGTGCTCCTTGCGGGGCTCGCACCCTGTTGTCTACAAAGGAAATATTGCGCCTCAGATTCTGCTGCTGGCCCCAAGTTTACCACAATTTAAACAGGGATCGCGCTCTCGCATAATACTTTCTTGCAGTGTATTGACGCGCCGCGCCCCCAACACTCAGAAATCACGCGCGCGCTCTCTCTCTCTCTCTCTGTGGATTCCTCACGATTTTGTTGGGAATCGCGCTACCGCTCGAAACTTCCTCGCGATTCATGTTGGATTGGCGCTTCTGCGACCCGTCAGCTCGACTCGGCCGCTGGGCCCGCCCGCCCGACCTGCCTGTGAGGGTCCACCCGCACGACCCGCCCGTCTGGTTCTGCCGTTTTTACTCCTGCTCCTCAACACCTCCTGGAAATCTATTTCGTGCTCCATCCTTGTCCTTCCCCTATGTCTCTTTCATCTTCCCTCCTTCCCCTATGTCTGTTTGACAGGCTGCGACTACTACACGTGGCAGGTAAGGAAGATATACCCCCAAGGGGAGCACGATCGAAGACGATGAGGGCGGGTATCGAGAGCTTGGGATTCACTTTCGAGTGACACGTGAGAATATGAAAACGAGCAATCTGGAAATTGCTGTTGGATGTTCATTTCTAAAAACAAAAACTGCTGATCCCCCCTGGTGACCATTGTATGTTTCAGTCGAAGCGCTCCTCCTGGGGCTCGCACCCTGTTTTTGATCAGGAAAAATCAGTGGTCACCAAATTGTGCCCTGGATCCTGGTTTACAGAAACAGCGGCTCCCGCCTGATACTTCCTCTCATTATATCTATATGACCACACTTTGGTTGATAAGGAGGTTGGGAGGGAAAGAGCCAACTCGGTCGTCATCGGTCTCACTATCGATCCCAGTAACGATTGGGACACCGTTGGACACCACGGGACTCCGCAAGACACCGCTGGGACACCCTGGGGCACCACGGGACACCACGGGGTACCACGAGAAACCATTGACCATTGGGACAACACGGTGGGACACCGCGGGACACCATCGGGACAACGCGGGACACCATCGGGACAACGCGGGACACCACAGAGGGACATTCCCAGCCGCCTCGAGCCCACCGGAGGGCCGGACTTTTGTATCCGAATCGCCTTCGCGACGGCGGCATCGTTCCTCTCGCGCGCCCACGGCGCGACACGGCGGGACACCATCGGGACACCGCGAGGCACCACGGCGGGACATCCCCAGCCACTGCGCGCCCACCAGGGGGCTGGACTTTCGCAGACTTTCGCATCCGCATCGCCTCTCGCGCCCTCACGCGGGTTCGCCCCGCCCGCATGCACAACACGAACCCGAAACCGAAACCGACTTTCCGGTGGGGGGGCTCTCCGTTCCACTGCGATCTCAGCCCCCGACCTCCGATTTCAAAATCGTGCCCTCGCGGAAGACTAGTGCGTGTAGGAATCGCGCTCTCGCGTGGGACCTTCTCGCACTGTGTACAAATGCCACGCCCTCGACGCTCAGGAATTGCGCTCTCGCTAAGGCATTTCTTGCGATTCACTTGGGGGTCGCGCTATCGCTCGAGCCCTCCTCGAGATTCATGGAGTACTCACGCTTCAGCAACACGCCTGCTCGACATGGCCGCTTAGGCCCGCCTTCCCGACACGCCCGTTGGGGTCTACCCGCCCGATCAGGCCGTCTGGTTCTGCCACGAGTATTCTGCGCCTGGACCCCCTACAAATCTGTCCCGTGCTCCGTCCCTCTCCCTCCCCCTTCCATCCGTCCTCTTTTCCCTTGCTTTAGGGGCTGCACCACTTACACGCGGCAGGTGGGGGAGATCTACCTCCAAGGGGGCGCGATCGAAGACGAAGAGGGCGGGTATCGAAGGCTTGAGGTATACGCGTTGAATGGCACGCGAGCAGGTAAGAACAAGCAATCTTGGCATGATTGTTGCTGTTGTCGTCGTCCTCGCCCGCGACCCACCCCGCGACCCACCCGCCACCCACGGGCGATCCATCCCGCGCCCGCCCCCTCATTCTTACCCGCTACCGCGGGGTGCCACGCATCCTCGGAGACCTGAGAAGCCCTCCCTCGGCCCACCTCTCATTACGGGAGGGCAGCACGGCGCCGCGGTGGCCGACAAGGCGAGGGCGTCGCGCCTCGCCAGACCCCGACGCCGTGATTTTCCCACAACGTCGACGCCCTGGCGTCTCGACTCCTTCGGCGTGGCTGGCTCTTCGTCCCGAGTTGTGCGTGGACGGCCCCGAGGCCCGGCGAGGGCCCCCGAGGGGCCGAACCTGGCGGAAAACCTTCCGTCCTGATCCGTGCGTGGCCCGAGGAGGTCTGGGCTTGGTCCTGGCCCGCCGCGTCGGAGCGCGGCGACTGCGGCCGCGCGACCTCCTCGCCGCCCAGCGCCGGGCGCCCCGCCATCTGCCGGGCTTGCGCGCGGCGTCGGAGGGGGCGGCGCCCCGCGACGGGGGCCGCGCGCAGAGGGGGGCGCCTCTGGCGGCCCGAGCGAGCGGCTCCCGCGCGGCGCTCCGGCGCGCCCGCCCTCGCTGCTCGTCAGGAGGGGCGGGCTCTGGAGCCGAGAGGGGCGGCGGGCGCTGGCAGGTCGACGGCGGGCGGTGGCAGGTCGACGGGGGGGGGGGGCGCGGCGGGGGGAGGTGTCGTGGAGGGAGAGGGAGGGTGGGTGGGAGGAGCGGGGACGGGGGGGGGGCGCAGGAGGAAGGGGGGAACGGCGGCCGAGGAAGGGCCAACGGGAGCAGAGAGCTGCTGCTGCTGCTGCTGCTGCTGTTGCAGCTGCTGCTGCTGCTGATGATGGAGATGATGGTGATGGTGATGGTGATGGTGATGGTGGTGGTGGTGATGATAATGATAATGATAATGATAATGATAATGATAATGATAATGATAATGATAATGATAATGATAATGATAATGATAATGATAATGATAATGATAATGATAATGATAATGATGATGATGATGATGATGATGATGATGCTGATGATGATGATGATGATGATGGCGTTGATGGTGATGATGGTGATGATGATGATCCTAATGATGATGCTTATGATGATGCTGATGCAGATGCTGATGCTTATGCTGATGCTGATGCTGCTGCTGATGATGATGATGCTAATGGTAACGATGGTGATGCTGATGATGATCATGGTGATGATGATGATGATGAGGATGACGATGATGATGGTGGTGATGATGATGATGATGATGATGATGGTGGCTGTGGTGGTGGCGGTGGTTGCGGTTGTGATTATAAACTAAAGCTTGTCTGATGACGACGATTGTGACGATGATGGCGATGAGGATGAGGATGAGGGTCATGATGACGCTGGTGGTGATGATGATGGCGAAGATGGTGATGCTTATGATTTTGGTGATGACGATGGTGATGATGGTGATGATGAGGAGAAAGGTCCAGATAAGGAGCAGAATGAGGAGGGAGGATGAACGAAATATGGAGGCGGCTGGTTACGAGGAGAGGCCTGGAGATGAGCTCTCCATCACTCCCTCCTCCCGCCGTCCAACCCGATCGCTAAGAAAGGCAAGAAGAAATTCAAATTAGAAACGGGGTGGCGACCAGAGGACTTCGGAGGTCTCATCAGGCCTCTGGATGCCTCGGGGAGTTAATAGATGTGCAACGACGTGTGAACACGTCGATCCGCGATCCTCCAGGATCGCGAGGATGAAGCTTGCCAGATCATATCAAGCATTGGGGGTCTTTCCTCTGTTAATCAGGCAGCGCTTGACCCCTGCGAGCTGTACGGATGCAGAAGCTCACCTCTGATGGGCTTACCTACTGTGGGAGGGACGGAGGCAGGGAGGAAACGTTACCCTAAACCTGGCGGCCCCACTTGCTTTTTCTAATCCTCTATGCCGTGAAATGTTTCTTTCGCCAGCTGGCAACCCTACTGATACCGTATTGCCGAAGTCGACCGTCTTTGATTTGCATCGCACTGCTGCCTGCACGCTGCGATCACCCGACCATCGCCTGCGCAGCGTAAACGGAGGAAGGAAGGACGAGGGGAAGAGCGCCCTGAGACGGCCCAAGAGGCGCCCAAGACGACCCAAGAGGCGCCTCAGACGGTCCCGAAACGGGCCCACACAGGGGGAAAACTGCCCGAAAATCCGAGCCGTCCGCCCCAAGAGGCCCCAGGAAGCCCCAAGAGGCGCCCAGGAGGCCCCACGAGGCCCCCAAGAGGCCCCCAAGAGGCTCCAAGAGGCCCAAAAGAAGCCTCAAGCGACCCCCAAACGGCCCTGAAGTGGTTCTTGACCAGACTCAGTACCACTTGAGACATATAGACGACATGCTTCAAGTGGTACTTAATTGTCACCGATTGAGGAACATCGACGATACGCCTGAGATGACACTTCGCTCATACAGGCGACGCGCCTCAAATTGCACTTCTGCGTTGCCACTTGAGGCTTGCACGCGAAATGCTTCAAGCGTTCTGTTTGCATTAACGTCTGACGATCACCGCTCATTCCAGAAGGTGCATCTCATTATCTACATTGGGTTGACTGCTTGACCTTTTGGTCGCGCGTACCTGGGAGCGCGTGGCCCAGACCGCTTTAAGCAGCCTGGCACACATCGATCATGGTAAAAACATGTGGGAACAACAACAAACCACGGGTAAAAAGAACGCCGACCGCTTTCAAGCAGCACAGCACCTGGTTGACACCCCCGGCTCGCACTAACTAAACGGAGCACGGAACGCAGTTGCATGCAGCTACCCATTGGAACTTGCTAGCCGCGGGGTCAGCGGCGCGCCCAAAGAAGGAATCGAACAGGGCAGAGCTGTTTAGTCAACGCCCAGGGCCTGTCCGGTCCCGGTGGTTTTTCCTCCCTTGACATCTGCGGCGGCCCAGGCCAGCCCCCGTCTGCGGGCCGCCGGGCCTTGGCGCACGGGCTGCCAGACCAAGAAGGCCGGGGGCTCCTGCGACCGCCCCGCGCCACGCCGACCAGCCACAACTGGGGGAGCTGTGGTCCTTAACCCCTGGGGGAACCCAGCGCATCGACGATCTCTCGAGAGGGGTGTCGAAATCGATGGGTCCCCCAGGGGGGTCAGGACCACAGCTCCCCGAGTTGCGACCGCCCCGCCACGGCGCCACGGCGCCAAGGGCCCCCGCGCCGCGGCGTCGGGCGCCGGGAGCTGCAAGGGCGCCGGTCTGGCCACGCCTTCGCTGGCCGCCGCCTTCCCGCCACCGCGGGTCGCCGCTGGGCGGCGCACCATGTTCCCCGGTGTCGATTCGTTGAGTGTTTGGGCCGCGGAAGCCCCCCCCACTTTGGGGCGTCGCCACGTCATGCTATGTTAGGCTATCCCAGGAGTGGCTTGAGCAGCGTGGCACTTGTCAGAGGTACGTGGACGACGAGAAGACACGGGTCTTCCGCGTCGCTCGTTTGGGCGGCGTGCTGAGATACCGCTTCACCAAGCTCCACCTCCTCTGGCCGATCCGCCCCTGCTCACGACCCCTCCGGAACTGCGACTTGCTGGTTGTGAACTCTGGCTGGCCAGGGAATGCCGACGGGAGGAGAGACTGGCACCAAGACGACCCGCAGGAGATCCGCAGGGAACGAGCGCGGCAGGGATCACAGTATAGCGCATCATAGGCAACGAAGGGGTGATTCTGGGCCTCGGCCACAAACAGGCTCCGCGACAGAGGTCTGAGGAGCGGCCCGGAAACCCGAGCCCCTCCTGAGCCCAGAGAGGTCCTTATTTGGGCATCGTGACTGTACGTCTGTGTGTGCGTGGGTTTGTGCGTGCGCATCGCTGAAACAAAGATGTCGGCACGCTGGTGCTCAGCGACCTCCACGACAGCAACGGCGCCGCCGACGAGGCCGAAGCTGCGGAGCAAGCCGAATGGGCCCGCTGGAACTGCGAGGGCGAGGAGGGGCCAATCCCGGCTGCCGCGGGGCTGCGCTCGACGCGGCACGGACCATTCGGGCTGGCTGTGGGGGCCGAGCGCGGCAGGGACGGCAGTGCACTATGCCAGCTGCTGGCACCCCGAGGGCGCGAAAGCCCAGGGCGGGCACCTTCGGTGGCTCGTCGGACGCCCCGCCCACGGCGAGCGGCGGTCGGCGCGCCTCAACCGGCCGGTTGCGGGGAAGGGAGGCGAGGCGGTGGTCTCCTCCAGGCGGGCGCGCCCATGCTGACCAGCGGCTGGCCCTGGGTGAAGGTGCGGAACCTGCCCAGCTCCTCGCGGGGGGAAGGGGGCGAGGCTGGGTGGACGGACCCCTGCGGCTGGAGCGTGGGTCCGCGAACGGGGGGCAGGGAGGGAGGGACGACGAGTACGACGACGGCGCGAGGCGATGCGAGGCGAGGCTGCCGCCGACCGCGACGCGGGCGCCTCGGGCGATCTCGGCTCGCAGGGGCGCGGCGGGGCTGTAGCGAGCTCCTCCGAGCAAGGGTATGCAGCAGCCAGGCCCAGCGTTCGTGCTCCCATGATGTAGCCCTGGTCCTCCCTCCCCCCGCCCTCCTCTACGTCATCCCCCCCTTTTACCCATTCCTGCTCCTCCCTCCTTGATGATGCACCTCCTCCTCGAAATACTCTCCCTCTGCCCTTCTTCTTTTCCTTCTTGCGGTCTTCGTCGGTCCTTCCCCCGAGGGAGAAGAGACGAGCGATGCGGAGGAGGGAGAGGTGAGGGAGGACGAGAGAGATGGGAAGACGGGAGATGGAGGAGGAGGAAGGAGGCGGGCGGCAGGGTGTTCATCCCCCTCCTTCTCCCTTCCCCCCCTCCATTGGAGGTTCACTGAAGGCATAGCAAATGCGCCCCGAACCTTCGAATGCGGTGCGGACGAGGCCGCAAGAAACCATCGTAATTAACCCAACCCTGGAAATCCGCGCGCGAAATGCAACTGTAGGGAAACCAAAAGCACCCTGAATGCAGCAGTTTCGTGACGCCCAACTGGCGGACCTTCTCCCTGCCGGCGATGTCCTGCAGGATGTGAGCGCGCTCTTCCTACTTCCTGTCCCCCAGAAGTCTCCGAGACGCCAAGAGGGGGGCCCAAACCGCCACAAAGATCCGAGAACCTCGACCATGGAACCTCGAGCATCCCCCGTCGCCGCCGCCGTTGCCGCCGCTGTCGCCGCCGCCGCCATCTCGGAACCGTTTAACCGACCCCTGTTCCCATGGGCGCGGCATGTGCCCAACCGGCCGACTTACCCCCCCTGGATGGGGATATGGGCCGTCTCCCCTTGCGAAGGGTATATCCTCGACTGGGGTGTTGGGTTGGCCGGGGGGTTGGGATGGGGAGGGGGAGGGGGATCCGTCAAGCACTACTGGCCATCGTCGAATATGCTTCTCGTCCTCGCCGCCGTCGTCATCGTCGACCTCCCTCCCAGCTGGTGGTCCTTCTCCCTGCCGACGATGTCTTGCACGATGTTGGCGCGCTCCCACCTCCTGCCGCGCGCGCGAAGCGCCCCCCCCCCCCCACAGGACGTGGACGAGAGGGAAAACATGCGTGGAGAGGGGCGGTGACGAAAAAGAGGCTATTCATCACTTTCTCCTCCTCCTCCTCTCTCCTCCTCCTCCTCCTCCTCCTCCTCCTCCTCCTCCTCCTCCACCTCCTCTTCCTCCTCCTCCTCCTCCTCCTCGGAGTCCTTCGCGACTGAAGATGTTTCTCCTCCTCCTCTTCTTGCCCTCCTCCTCCTCCTCCTCCTCCTCCTCCTCCTCCTCCTCCTCCTCCTCCTCTTCGAGGTCCTTATCGGCGGAAGCTCCTCCTCCTCCTCCTCCTCCTCCTCCTCGGCCTCCTCCGGAAGTTGGTCATCCCCGCAGCCGCTGAACGGGTCACCCGAGCCGAAACCACGACGCCGCGTCCCCCGCGGGCCTGCGCGCGCCGCCCCGGGGCCCCACGCACGCCAGCGAAGGTCGTTTCCGGGAGGGGGGGAGGTAGGGAGGGAGGCCGAGGACCAACGCTCCTTCATAATTGCTGGGCCTGTTTTCCGCCACCACCACCATGGTTGGAGGGGGGAAGGAGGTGGAGGAGGAGGAGGATGAAGAGGAGGAGGTGGGAGGAGGAGGAAGAAGAGGGGGAGGAGGACCCCCTCCCCCGTTCTACAGGGCACGGAGGAAAAGGGGAGGGACAGTGCTGCAAGGCCGCCCACGGGCTGTCGTAGCCGTTGCGGGTGACGTAGTACCTTGACTGTAGCGCTGTACATTGCGTACCTTGTCGGTGACGCTATGGACGACTCGCCCGCTCATCTTCTCAACAGCGCGTGGTTGCTGTAGGCGTGGCGTAGTGAATGTATCGATGTACACGTACTACCCTTGTCCGTAGCGCTGCACAACGAGGTACATGAGAGAGATGATATGCTGAAAACCATTTTCAGCGGCCTCTGGCAGGCCGGTCCCACAGCAACGATTGCGGTATACGGAGTGCCGCGCGCTGGAGCAGGCACGTAGTGTCATCCAACCAGCGGACCGTGGCGGACGTCTCGCCCAGCTTCTCCACGACGCAATCGTGACACGTCTTGCCGAAACTGCTCTGTACTGCGTCGCCGATGATGGCGATCGGCTTTTTGGCTGTCTGGGTTATCCGTGGGTCTTGATGTTCGTCTCGCGGCCCTCGTAATACAAAGGTTGGCCCTGGCAGCGCAGCTGGTGGTCCCCGTGGCCCTGCAGGTGGCTCCCGTAGCTCAGCCCGTGGGGGGCGCAACTTAGCTGGCGGCCCTCGTGGCTCTGCGGCCAGATCATATAGAACAGCAGGTGGCCCTGGTATGACTTCTGGTGGATATCGTAGCTCTGCTTGCGGCCCTCGTTGCGCACCTTGTAGCTCAGCTGGTTCGCAGTTTAACTCAGCTCGTTGCCCTGGTAGCTCTGCAGGAGGCTCTCGAAACTCTGCTTGCAGACCGCGTAGTCCAGGCTGTGGTCCTCGTAGCTGCGAGGGTGGAGTTCGAAGCTGAGCTGGTGATTCACGTAGTTCTGCCCCAGGCCCTTGCAGTTCAGCTCGTCGCTCTGGTAGCTCTGCAGGAGGCGTGTGGCCCTCGCAGCTCTAGTTGTGGCCTTCGTAGCTCGGGCAGTGGGCCCTCGTAGAGGTGCTGGTGGTTCTCGAAGGTTTGCACGTGCCACTTGCAGTACAGTTCGTCCTCGTAGCTCAGCCTGTGGTCTAAGAAGGTCCATTGGTGGCCCTAGTAGCTCTGCTGGTGGTTGTGGTGGGTCTGCTTGTTGCCAACGAAGCGGGTCTAGTGCCTCCGGTAGCGTAGCTGAGCAGGTGGTCTTCGAAACTCTGTTTGTAGCTCTCGTAGCTCAGCTGGTGGCCCTCGTGGTGCAGCTGGTGGTCCTCGTTGCCCTGCTTGTGGCCCTCGTCGCTGACCTTGCAGCCCCCGCGGCTCAGCTGGTGGCCCTCGTAGGCATGTTTGTGGCCCAGGTGGTTGAGCATGTGGTCCTTATAGCTCTGGAGGTGGCTCCCTTAGATGTGCATTTGGTCCTCGTAGTTCAGCTTGCGGTACTCGAAGGACTGGCAGTATTCCTCCTCGCTCTGCTGGTGGATGTAATGTGTCTGTCCGTGGCTCTCGTATCTCAGCTGGTGTGTTTCGTAGTTTTGTCTGCCCTGGTAGATCGGCTCGTTGTCCTCGGAGTTTTTGTTCTCTGAGATATCATAGTTTTGCTGCGCAGGTCCTCGCCGCGGAGCTTGGATGCCCTCCCCCGTGCTCGTACACCTCGCCCAACAAGTAGTCGGGGAGTACGCCCACCAGGTCAGAATGGGAGTCCTCGGTTGCCACGTCGTGGTCTTCCGCGTTCTGGGTGCAAGTCGTGGTGTTCCTCGGACTGGCATCCTCCGCCTTCCTTTCCTTTATTTTCCTTTCCTGTCCTCCTCCTCCTCCTCCTCCTCCTTATCCTTACCCTCGTCCGCCTCGGCTTGTCGTCCTAGCGGCTCGGCTGGTGGCCTTCGTAGACCTGCTCGTGGCCCTCGTAGCTCTGTGCATGGTCCTGGTAGCTCAGCCTGTGGGCCTCGTAGCTCTGCGCGTGGCTCGCCTAGCTCAAATAGTAGCTCTTGGGGTCGAGCTGGTGGCCCTCTAAGCTCTGCCTCTTGCTATCGTCGCTTTGCTGGTGGCCCTCGAATTTCAGCTTGTGGCCCAAGTGGAGTCCAGCCGTGGCAGCAATGGAGGGCCGTGCGGGTAGGTCCCGAAGGTCTGCCCCTGGCCCTCGCAGATCAGGCAGCGGCC
Source organism: Prorocentrum cordatum (assembly GCA_963575745.1). Taxonomy (NCBI): domain Eukaryota; class Dinophyceae; order Prorocentrales; family Prorocentraceae; genus Prorocentrum; species Prorocentrum cordatum. The sequence goes on from CAUYUJ010019059.1 coordinate 493,964, forward strand.
TTCGCAGCCCAGCTGGTGGCACTCGTAGCTCAGCAGGTGGCTCTCGTTGCCATGGTGGTAGTTCTCGCAGGCGGTCCTCGACCACGTGATGGTGGTCGTACTGGTTCCTGCTGAGGTCGGATTGGTCGTACTGGTCGTAGTCGCAGTCGGCGTAAACGGCGTAACCGCGGTCCACTGGTATCCCCACGACGATTTACGTTGTGTCGTACGTGATGTTGCGGTTTGTGTCGTACTTGCTGTCGTACCTGGGCGCCCTCGCGAAAGCGGCCGTGGCAATGATGATGCAGTCGCCCGGTCGAGTTTGTATACCATGTCTCACGTTGTGACCCCTTCATGCTTGGGTCAGGTCTGTTCACGCCCGTACTCCTCGACGCTTGTATGGTCTCGGCATGCTTGGCAGTGGGTCTCCACCAGGGTGGGTAGGCCTCGCAGCCGTTGCAGTCGCGGTCACCTTCTCATTCATGCTTGGGTCAGGTCTGCTCGCGCCCGTACTCCTCGACGCGTGTATGGTCTCGGCATGCTTGCCAGTGGGTCTCCACCAAGGTGGGTAGGCCTCGCAGCCGTTGCAGTCGGGGTCACCTTCTCATTCATGCTTGGGTCAGGTCTGTTCACGCCCGTACTCCTCGACGCTTGTATGGTCTTGGCATGCTTGCCAGTGGGTCTCCACCAGGGTGGGTAGGCCTCGCAGCCGTTGCAGTCGCGGTCACCTTCTCATTCATGCTTGGGTCAGGTCTGTTCGCGCCCGTACTTCTCGACGCGTGTATGGTCTCGGCATGCTTGCCAGTGGGTCTCCACCAGGGTGGGTAGGCCTCGCAGCCGTTGCAGTCGCGGTCACCTTCTCATTCATGTTTGGGTCAGGTCTGTTCGCGCCCGTACTCCTCGACGCGTGTATGGTCTCGGCATGCTTGCCAGTGGGTCTCCACCAGGGTGGGTAGTCCTCGCAGCCGTTGTACAGTCGGCCTTGATTGCACAGGAAACGCGAGAGGACACAAGACCCTTCCGAGGGTCACATCGCCATAAGAGTGTAAGAAGGCACGTGTCGCGAGGCACAGGACACAAGGTACCCTTGAGTTGGCAGGGTCGACCTACTAATCCGGGCCGACTGTAGTCGCGGTCACCTTCTCGTGGTACGCGCGCCGCCCGCCTCCGACCGCCTCCGACGGCGCGCTGGCGCACTGAGGCCGGCCCCCCCGAGGGCGGCCGCGGGGGCAGGGCGCGGCGCCGGGGGCGAATGCGGGGGACAGAGTTCCCGCAAGCGGCCTTCTTAGAGTGTCTCCTCCTTCTTCTCCTCCTCCCCCTCCTCCTCCTCCTCCTCCTCCTCCTCTGCCTCCCTTCGAGATCGGCACCCCCGAGGCGAATACACCCGTGGTGACGAAGGGGCCCCCGATAGCACAGCGGAGGAGACACATGATGGGGATGGGGAGGATACACACTTCCCCCTTCACTGGGTCTTCAGGGGGCCTTCTCGTCGCCACGGGCCCGACCACCACTGCTGGTGAATACCTGCGAATACGGGCGCACGCAAGTGTGCAAATCTTTGGCCCTCCCGAGTATAAGCGAAAGGACAGGTGGCGATCCAGTATCAGAGCAATCAGTAGCAGGAGCAATTTCGACCATACGCCCATTCTGGAAGAAAATGACACAACATAAACAGAAGCTGACGACTGTCCGCCGGAGTTCTTGGATCTGCCGGAAGCGCCGCCAGGGAAAGCCCAACGCAGATCCAAGAAATCAGAGGGGACCGCCAGATGTTTATGTTTATGCTGTGTCTTCCCATCGCTCGGACGTCCATTCCCCGTGCATGTGTAGGTTTCGTGCATGCTTTTTGCTCGATGATCCAGGATACTCCTCGATGGCCTCGTCGAGAAAGTGTACACGTCCGAGCGATGCCAAGGCTTTCTCTTCTTCGACATTCGTACGGTCACCGCCTGTGTCCACGCGGACTGGCACGAAGCCAAGAGTGTGAGGGAGCACCCCGCGAAGCAGGAACCGAACGGTTGGGCAGGCCGCGGCCTTGATGGGGCAGAGCTTGCCAAGAGCCTCAGGCCACGAATCGGCCAGCTCCCACAGCGGGTCGAGGACCTCACCGCCGAGACGGACCACTGCCAGCAGGGGAGATGTCGACACCTATCCTCCACGTCGTGGCGTTCTCGAATGGACCGCGGCGTGGGGGCCCAACTCGGGCTTATGCGGAGGGGGGCTCTCCTCCTCGATGCTAGTGGGCGCGCCTCCGGGTGGCCCCCTGGGGGTCCCTCCTTTTCTGAGAGCGGCTTGATCTGCCATGGAAACAATCTGGTGCTGGGGGCGAGAAAACGCCCGCGACCCCCTTGCAGCACGAGGGCGGCGACCGCGAGTCACGGGGCGTGGCGAAGCCCTCCCTAACGCGCCCGAGCGCCGCCCTGCCCCCGCAGCCTGCGGAGACGCGCCCGCGGTGGCCCGCGAGGCGCTGGGCCGCAAGCGCTGCCGCCCGCGGGAGCAGCACCCGCAGGGCCGCAGAGGACGGGCCGCTGCAGAAAGCGACGCCCACCCTGCCAGCGCAAGGCCGCGCAGGACGGCGGCGAGGGCGACGCGCACGCGGGGCGCCCTGCGCGCAGGCGGGGGAGCGAGATTTCCGAAGCGAATCCAGCAGTGGCAACGAGGACCTCCCAGGAGGCCCAAGAAGGGACAAGCGAGGGAAGGGTAGCGGTTCGGGTACCTTTTCCTCCTCTGCATACGTGCCGAATCAGGGGGGGCAGGCTGGATGCAGACCAAGACCATGACGCGCCGAGATGCGCAGCGCGAGGCTTGCGGCCGAACCCGCGAGGCAGCCACTGCCGTCCGCCCGTGTTTCCGCAAAGCGAGCCCCAAAGAATCGGTGAATCAACTCTTTGGGGAAAACACAGCTCCCAAGATCCCACGAGGCCCCTGGGCCCCCCCGAAACCCTAAGCTGAGCAGAAAACGAAGATTGCAAAGGTCTGGCTGCGCATAACGCGGAATATCTTCAGCGGGATAACGGAAGAGACTCCTGAGCCGCTTCAGGGCCGCCCGAAGTGTTACAAGTCCTTGCATTCGTGACTGGTGCATCATCCTTATTCTCCTCCCCGCCATGCGCCGCAAGCTAGGCCTCCCCACGAACACCCGAGACGCTGATCAGGTTCTGCTGACAGGGACTGGCAAGGATATTCGATTCAAGGAAGGTGCAGGCGCGAGAGGTGGAAGGGAACGAGGAGGGGGACATCTGTTGAAAGATTCGCCGGCCCCCCTGTGGGGCCACCAGGCTGTAGGCTGGAGGTTCGCGGTTTCCTGTACCAGTTGCAGCTTCATGTCTCCACTGTTACAATTCTGCTTTTTGCTGTTTGCTGTTCCTTGTTGACTTCTTGCTGCTTGCTGTTCCTTGTTGATGGACCGCGAGAGGTGGGGAGGCCTAAAACAAGCATTTTTTCCACGCCCAAATCGTATTGTCTGAATTGCTGGGGTAAGTAATTCGCCTGGCGAAGGACCCAACCATATGCAGCTGCGAGTACCGCAAGGATACCAGTGTCAAACTCCCCCCGAACTTCGGTGGAGATCCCTATGGGGCCACGAAACGTGTGAGGGGTGTGCCGAAATGGGTGTTGGGGAGTGCCGAAATGGGTGGTGGGGAGGCATGCGAACCCTGCCACTGAGGCCTTCGGTGGAGCTCCCTATGGGGCCACGAAGCGTGTGAGGGGTGTGCCGAAATGGGTGGTGGGGAAGCATGCGAACCCTGCCACTGGGGCCTTCGGTGGAGCTCCCTATGGGGCCACGAAACGTGTGAGGGGTGTGCCGAGATGGGTGGTGGGGAGGCATGGCCACTGGGGCCTTCGGTGGAGCTCCCTATGGGGCCACGCAGGGGTGTGCGAACCCTGCCACTGGGGCCTTCGGTGGAGCTCCCTATGGGGCCACGAAACGTGTGAGGGGTGTGCCGAAATGGGTGGTGGGGAGGCATGCGAACCCTGCCACTGGGGCCTTCGGTGGAGCTCCCTATGGGGCCACGAACGTGTGAGGGGTGTGCCGAAATGGGTGGTGGGGAGGCATGCGGACCCTGCCACTGGGGCCTTCGGTGGAGCTCCCTATGGGCCACGAAACGTCTGAAGGTGTGCCGAATGGTGGTGGGGAGGCATGCGCCACTGGGGCCTTCGGTGGAGCTCCCTATGGGGCCACGAAACGTGTGAGGGGTGTGCCGAAATGGGCGGTGGGGAAGCATGCGAACCCTGCCACTGGGGCCTTCGGTGGAGCTCCCTATGGGGCCACGAAACGTGTGAGGGGTGTGCCGAAATGGGTGGTGGGGAGGCATGCGAACCCTGCCACTGGGGCCTTCGGTGGAGCTCCCTATGGGGCCACGAAGCGTGTGAGGGGTGTGCCGAAATGGGTGGTGGGGAGGCATGCGAACCCTGCCACTGGGGCCTTCGGTGGAGCTCCCTATGGGGCCACGAAACGTGTGAGGGGTGTGCCGAAATGGGTGGTGGGGAGGCATGCGAACCCTGCCACTGGGGCCTTCGGTGGAGCTCCCTATGGGGCCACGAAACGTGTGAGGGGTGTGCCGAAATGGGTGGTGGGGAGGCATGCGAACCCTGCCACTGGGGCCTTCGGTGGAGCTCCCTATGGGGCCACGAAACGTGTGAGGGGTGTGCCGGGATGGGTGGTGGGGAGGCATGCGAAGCCTGCCAACTGGGGCCTTCGGTGGAGCTCCCTATGGGGCCACGAAACGTGTGATGGGTGTGCCGAGATGGGTGTGGGGAGGCATGCGAACCCTGCCACTGGGGCCTTCGGTGGAGCTCCCTATGGGGCCAAACGTGTGAGGGGTGTGCCGAATGGGTGGTGGGGAGGCATGCGAACCCTGCCACTGGGGCCTTCGGTGGAGCTCCCTATGGGGCCACGAAACATACGAAGGGTGTGCCGAAATGGGTGGAGGGGGGCATGCGAACCTGCCACTGGGGCCTTCGGTGGAGCTCCCTATGGGGCCACGAAACGTGTGAGGGGTGTGCCGAAATGGGTGGTGGGGAGGCATGCGAACCTGCCACTGGGGCCTTCGGTGGAGCTCCCTATGGGGCCACGAAACGTGTGAGGGGTGTGCCGAAATGGGTGGTGGGGAGGCATGCGAACCCTGCCACCTGGGGCCTTCGGTGGAGCTCCCTATGGGGCCACGAAACGTGTGAGGGGTGTGCCGAAATGGGTGGTGGGGAGGCATGAACCCTGCCACTGGGGCCTTCGGTGGGGCTCCCTCCACTGGGACCTTCGGTGGAGCTCCCTATGGGGCCACGAAACGTGTGAGGGGTGTGCCGAAATGGGTGGGGAGGCATGCGAACCCTAAGAGGGAGGAGGGCGAGGAGGAGGAGGAGGAGGAGAGGAGGAGGAACGCGGGGCACCGTCTCTTCAAAACCAAGACCCAACACTACAGGATGGTTAGGAAAAAAATGCACCCCTCACTCAGATCGGCGGGGCCAGGGTCCAAAAACACATGGGATGTGCCACATTTCTGAAGGTCGGTGGCACCCCTCACGCAGATCGGCAGGGTCAGGGTCCAAAAACACATGGGATGTGCCACATGTCTGAAATTCGGTGGCACGCCTCACGCAGATCGGCGGGGTCAGGGTGCAAAAACACATGGGATTTGAAACATTTTTGCAATTCGGCGGCACCCCTCACGCAGATCGGCGGGGCCAGGGTGCAAAAACATAAGGGACTTGCCAAATTTCTGAAATGTTGTGGCACCCCTCACGCAGATCGGCGGGGTCAGGGTGTAAGAATGCAGGGGATTTGCCACATTTCTGAAATTCGGTGGCACCCCTCACGCAGATCGGCGGGGTCAGGGTGCAAAACAAAAGGATTTGCCACATCTTTGAAATTCAGTGGCACGCCTCACGCAGATCGGCGGGGTCAGGGTCCAAAAACACATGGGATGTGCCACATTTCTGAAATTCGGTGGCACGCCTCACGCAGATCGGCGGGGTCAGGGTGCAAAAACACATGGGATTTGCCACATGTCTAAAACTCGGTGGCACGCCTCACGCAGATCGGCGGGGTCAGGGTGCAAAAACACGCGGGATTTGCCACATTTCTGAAATTCGGCGGCACCCCTCACGCAGATCCGTGGGGTCAGGGTCCAAAAACATAAGGAATTTGCCACATTTCTGAAATTCGGCGGCACCCCTCACGCAGATCCGTAGGGTCAGGGTCGAAAAACAAACAGGTCCCGACACTGCTTCACGGCGAAGCCAAAGCCTCATGACTTCGCTCTTCCATGGCCCATTCTTCGAGAGAGGGGGCCGGCGGCAGGGGGCGAAGCCCTTACGGATATTGGGATCTTGTGAAAGCATTAGGTGGTATCCAATCCATCGGCTCCACCCCCCGCGCCTTCCCCGACCCACCTGCCAGCAGCACAAACTTTTCGCGCAAGTACGGGAAGCACGGGGCGTGGGCCAGGGGGAGAAGAGGGAAGAGGAGGAGGAGGAGGTGGAGGACGAGGAGGAGGACGAGGAGGACAGACGAGGTCGCGGAGAGGCCCTTTCCTGGAGCAGGAGGATGGGCAGGACCCAGACGCCCGTCGTCTTGTTTCTCCCACAGCGTCGACCCCCAGAGGCCTGGACCCCTCCCGCGGGACCGCCTTCTCGTCCCGGGGGGCCCGGCGAGGGCCCCGCGGGGGCCGAGAGTGGCGAAAAGCCTGCCGTCGCGACTCTTTCACGAGAGGAGGAGGAGGAGGAGGAGGAGGAGGAGGAGGAGGAGGAGGAGGAGGAGGAGGAGGAGGGGGAGGAGGGAGGAGGAGGAGGGGAGAGGGGAGGAGGAGGAGGAGATGGAGTCACGACGCGAGGAGGCCTGGGCTCCCGGAGCAGGAGGGGCAGGGCTAGGCAGAAGCGGAGGCACGGATCCCGCGGCGGCCGCCGGGCTCCCAGGGCCGAGCCCTCGACGGCCCCTCCCCCCCGACATGGCCCCGGGGGGCCTCGGGCTCGCGGGGCCGTGCCGCCGCCCGCGCACCTCCCCCCCGACATGGCCCCGGGGGGCCTCGGTCGGAGGGAGGCCTCCTCAGCCGCGGCCGCCTCGCCCGCGCCCGTCCCCGGGCCCCCCGACGCTGCGACAAAGATCACCGCGAGAGCTTCTCGCCATTTTCGGCCTCCGGGGCCCTTGCCGGGCCCTGGGGCCGTCAAATAGCGACTCATTGGGCGTGGCTTAATGGGGGGGTCACAAATGGGGGGGTCAAAAAAGGTCCCCTTTCGTGCCCCTTTCGGGCCCCTCCGGAGCCCCAGGGGGCTCGTTTAGGTACCGTTTGGGTACCTTTTCGGACCACCCGCGACACCCCCCCATTTATAAATGACCCCCCCATTACGCGGCGCCCAAACTCAGGATGAGAAACCGGCGCCGGGGAAGGGGCTCAGACCTCCGGGAGACGACGTTGTGAAAAGATCGCGGCGTCGGGGGTCTGGGTCCCATGACCCTGGCTGCTGCGGTCGGCGGCACTGGACACGACGAGAGACGGATGCAGTGCGGTCGGCCCGGCTCCTGGTCTGATACTCCGCGGGGTCCCACACCCACCTCGACAGGACAGGCCAAGGGACAGAAATCCGGGGCAAGCATCCTTGAAGGCCCGCGTGATCGATAGTATCAACCTCCTCCTCCTGCTCTTGCTGCATCTCACATGCCTCCTCTACGAATCAAGAAGTCGTGCGTGTTCCGACTGTTTGGGCAAGAAAGGACGCTCGCTCTGGCAATGATACGAGGACGACGAGTCCCGATAGGTTTGCCATGAGCTGAATGCGCCACAAACGACCGCATGTATTCGGCCGTTGCGCTTTGCGTTCTGCCAGCGCTGCTTGCCCTGGAGGGCCCTCCAGGAGAACACTGAGAGAACCCCTCCTAACCTCATTCACTTATGTTTTTACCTAGCTTCCCGCAACCTTCCGCCAGCTCCCGCTGCGGAGGAGATAGTCGCATCCAATCCCCTCGAAGAAGACACTTTTCTTAATGTTTCGCCTACTGCGCAAAAGCAACGATTAGTCTGCTGGATCTGCAACAAGACGACCCGAACCATAACCTTCGATGAAGCGAGTGCACAAAAAGAAGAGGGTTGCCAGACCAGGCAATGCCATAGCGAATGGCCGCAACAACCCACGCCTGCTCACCACCGATTGGAACCCATCACTTCGCACATGTTTGCGCAGTGTATCTATACAGAAGAGGAACAGCAATCTGTGG